>JANJYP010232106.1:0-13155 GCA_024605115.1 Rastrelliger brachysoma | reverse complement strand
AAGTTAATTTTAGTTTTCATACCAATAACTGAAAGCAGGCCAACTCTGGTCCCTCACTGTGAATTACAGCTGCTTGTCTACTGTCACTTCACATGTATATCATTAATAGAGTCTCTTACAAATCTTCTCTCTCAGTGCAGCAATGCATTTCGAGCTGATATAAATTTCTGTCTGAGATTCACTGAATTTATCACTATGGATGCAACATGACGTTTGCTACTATCTTTCAGTTCCTTCATTTTTTTTCCTTTTTTCTAGGAGAGACGGGAACCGCCGGTTTGGCAATTCCCTTAAACACTCTGTCCCGCAGCACTGGCTCATCCATCAGACGGACAAAGACCAAGTGCTCCATGGGGTATAATTCTGTCAGACTTGTCCTGGTGGAGGACTGTCGATTATACACCAGCATCTCTCTGTGGTGTCACAGTAGCATTCTGCATTGATACACACACGCGTGAGCCAAGGTTGCCATCCAGTGAGTTATGTGGCCACAGAATCACATAAACCACTGTGGTGTCTGTACCACAGGCAAAAAAGACAAGGATGAGATGCTAATTTGAGTCAACCAAGGATAAACCAAGGAAATAGAAGCAGCAAGAAAAAGGAAATGTATTTATCCATGGGTTATGTGATATACTAAAGAAGGAAACTACAAGAGTAATTATGAGAGAAAGCTGCCTACAGAGAGGTCCATACAGGTTGCTAGCTATTAAGAAGGGTAAATGATGGACTCCAAATATATGTCGCATCAGACTGGCTCTGTTATGGTAAAAATATCAGGGCTCAGGTGCAGTGTGTTGTAACATCTTGTCAGGTCTTAGGAAAGTGAATTTACCATATCCAAATGAAAAAAACCTTAATAAACAAATGTCAAAACAATTGCAGATGTTTTCAAACAGATGTGTAGCATTTCCCTGGTAAGGATTGGATCCACCAATCTCAATTAAATGCAAAATATTACTGGTCCACCCGTGTCAGATAAGCAGAATTTTACAATGAGGGATCACTCATATCCTTCAAAAAATATTTCTATCCTGATGAGGAGTGGTCTCTTCCAGGATATAGGGTTAATGGATAATGGGTATAGGAGATTTTGGACAGATCTGGCAGCTTGTGGTAGCTCAGCATGTGTGAGGTTGCCTTTCTCTGTATTTGAGCCTACATGCAACAACTGTTGTTTTTCTTAGAAGGACAGACTTCCTGCATGCTGCAACAGTACAGTATGACTGACTGCGTCATGACAGAAATTACTGAAGGCAATTCTGTTGAGACACTAAATGATAAGCGACATCGAATCACATTTCTGGTAAACCAGAGAGAGGTGGCGCAATATGTCAACCACCGATGTTAACCGATCAAACAAGCAGCATATCTTTTCCACTTGTTAATGACAAATTAAGGTATAAACACAACATTTTATCACTTTATGATGTTGATAAGTGTTGTTTATTTATACATTCAGCAGATAAGGAGCAAAATTAGCATCTACTTGAAGTTCAATCATGCAATATTTACTATCCTTTTAGCTGTTTTTGGTATTCACCAACTGCTGAGGGAAATAGATGACTTTTTAAAAATTGTATACCTTCCCATACTGTGTTCATCAGGTAGTCACAAATATTAATTATTAATAAAAAAAATATCGACCAATGCAGCTTTTACCTGTGTTTGCCCATAGTATGTTTGCAGTAGAGTTAGAACTAAAGATACTGTATGTTTTAATATTGTTAAGGTTGCTTGAAATGGTTTTTTGTACACTTTTTTGAATTACACTATACAAATATGGTGCAGATAAAAAAAAAAGAAAATAGCAAGTAGACACAAAATCTAGTGTCAATGTCAATAAATACTTAACTCAAATATGTCATACAAAAACAAATATAACTGGTTTATACTTTAGCTGACACAACTCCTCTTTTTTTAAAATCAAAAATAATTTTTACACTTTGATTTGGATGAATAGGCTTTCAAAACATTTGAAGCCATTACAATTCAAAAACTCCTCATCATTTCCAGCACTATGCTTTCTGATGCTACCATGTACACATAAATACACTAACTGCAACCATCCACAATCAAAGTGGATCTTTTCATTTGTGACAAAATGGGCCACTCCTCCTCAAAACAAGCTCTGGCTTTTAAATATCTTCAGCTTGGTCATGAATGTAAAGTAGATAAAAGTCACGCTCACCAGCACGTTTTTCAGTGGATAAAACACAGGTGTGACATAGCCAAACACAATAATCAGAGCCAACCGAATCACAAGGAAAGGAAAATCCTGCAGAGCAAATCCAGCAATAGACAACAAAGGGTTGTAAGGAGTGATGACCACGCGGAGAGTGGACAGGAAAGCGAGGATGTAGGTGGGGAACACCCAGACTGAGAAGAAGACCAGTGGCTCTCCTGCCACTCTCAGCATCTCTACAGTGTCCAACCAGAAAAGGAAACTATCCACAAACATCTCTGACCTTCCATCCCTCTTCCACAGGAAGCCCAAAGGGCCAGAGTAGTACTGGGTGTGTGAGGATGAGGAGTACAAATAGGCAGCGCTGGTTGCTCGTGGGCTAGGATGCTGCCATCTGCCTGAGGCGCTGCCGTTCCTGGCCTCTGGATGGCCTTGGGTCAGACCATTCTGGCCTTCATCAGATTGCAGCTGGCTTGATATGGTGGTCACCTGCTCCAGGTGGGTGAGGGTGGGGCCTGTCATATCGAGGTCATCATCCAAGCTGTCTGTTGCAAATTACATCATCACATAAAATACTATTAGACAGATGGACAAATAGATAGATACACCTCATTGAAGTTATAGCATTACAGCAGCACAGTCAACTATAGTTAGGAAAAAGACTAACATTTAACAAAAAGCAAATGACATTAAATTGAAAGGTAAAAGGTTTGCACAGCAAGGCACTATGTATTGAATACTTATGTGTCACATGGAAAACAGTAATAGTAGAGAAAAAGAGTGATAATAACAACATATATATTATATATACATTTAGGATAACCATAACCCTTGTCCTTGTTCTTCATTCTCATAATTGTTGTTGTTGTGTTATGGTCACCTCTGTTTATTTTCCAGTTGTGTAATTTTATTGCTCATGGTATAGAAATGATAACTATATACTTAAATCCAGCCAATATCAACCTAAAGAAACTTCAGGGTTTTTTTTCCCATTTCCAAATGGACCAGCCACTTATTGCATATTTGACCAGCATTTAGCAGGTGGCTGGTGCTAATTTTGAGCCCTGACTGTAGCAATAAGCTTTTTCCACTTGTCATAGGAAAAGCGGAGGTGTCACTAATCACATTAAGGAGGTTGTTTGTGTTTTAGTAAGCCATAGCAATGTGACAGCTAGCATGTGCAGAATCCTAAAACTAAAGCAGCTCAATAGAATAAGAATGTGTTATAATACATTTTTATAATTTACACTTTTTATTGGTGTTATATTTTCAAATGTCTTCTCCAACCTATGTACAGTCCAGCTACAGTGACAAAGAATGACCAAATAATCACCTCCTCAAACAAAACAAAGAAACATGTATTTCTAGTTAATTTGTGATGTAGTTGCTGGTTTAACAGCAGCATTTTCACTTTTAACATTTGTCCATGACTTTCTGGCTACAAATTTACAGGAAGTTAAACTTAATAAACTGAAACTAGATTTGTAGATGTCTAACTACAGAGGCATTGGGAGTTTGGGGGGCTTGGTTATTTTGAAATGGTGGATTGTTTTCAGGATTGTAGTAATTGATCTATCTGGTTTATTATTCTGTTAAATAATAAATACTGAGTGAAAAGATTCTGTGTGTTTTACTATCATATATAACAAGATGGTCATATTTGAAAAGCTGGAATCAAAGAAAGTCCAGGATTGTTTCTTGAAAAATTAAAACAGCAACTGTTTCATTTTCTGACAGTGATTATTTGTTTCAGTTTTAAAATGCTGGTACAATGGACACCAATAACACACAGTTTAGTTAAAGAGTCTTGTTAAAAGTTAAATAAAGCTACAATATATGTCAAGTCATCACACACAACACACAATATGAAAAACACATTAAGTGTATGACGTACAGTATAGTGCACTCTTCAATATACTTCAATTTTTACTAATCTCAGTATGTTCAAGTCTTACATCGTCCAAGGAGCCTGCAGGGTCGAATCCTCTCAATGACATCCACACAGATGAGGCAGAATAGCACTAAAGAAACAGGCAACTCAGCAAAATAGTCATGGCTGTGTCCACTGTCTACCTGCACCTACAGTACAACACATAATAAGCAAAAATGAATTGGAGAGAGAAAGAAACGAAATTTAAACTCTTCATTATGGCATTTGGCTGAATTGAGAAAAAAAGAGCTTGTGCATTCCCATTTTTATGAATTTTATTACCCCAAAATTAAGAAATATTAGCTCTATTAATATGCCTTTGTGGTCAGACACCCTTATTTATATCCTTGCTTGTGTTAGTATTAAATGGATAAGAGCAAAGTGTAAAATATGTGTAAATATTCCAGTCCACTTTTTAGAGTAGTGGATGGTATTTATGTTTGGGTTAATGGCCAACCGGTTATATTCTCTGTGGGTTACTGAATACCACGGATCGAGTGTAAGTCATGTGATGGGGAACAAATTTCTACTTCCTTTCTCTTTTAATTGCAGTGGTGCTAAAGTCCTTCTCGAGGCACAAGAAAATATTTGGATGCAACTTAAAAAGAAAAATATCCTCCAGGGGCCAAAGAAAACTGGTGACAAGTCATCTTTTTTCTCCTCTCTGTGGTGCAATATGCCGTGTCAACCATCACTCAATGAATAATTATCGTACTCTAAACACATTCTCGTACACGAGGGAGACATGAAACGAGCTTGTGTCACAAATGGACTGTTTACAACAAATATTCCTGTTCAAGGACCCCGTCAGAGCATGACAGAACAAAACGTCAACAGGTGCTCCTCAGTGACATGAACAATCAGTCTTGATGATATTACCTTGGAGGCGGCTATTAAAATAGCAAAGCATGGTAATGTACACAGGATGAGATACACCAGTGCTGTTGGTCTCCTGGAAAACAAATTTAGTATTTTAGAACACATTTGAATAATGATCATCTCAGTGTGATGAATGACTGAAAAACACTGATGAAAACACTGTTCTATCTATATTTACTAGACAGTTTATAGACCACAATTTCATGCACAAAACATGATTCAGTCACAAAATAAGCATTACTTTATATAAGATATATATAGTAATAACAATTATGACCACATTCACCAGTTACAATCTTAACTCTAGGGGATATTTTGCCTTATGAGTACTTTATTATTAATATTTAAAGTATATTTTTTCTTAAGTCTCTCAGTACTTCTTCCACCACTTCATTGTCATTTTGTTTTCTTTTCTCCTTGTCAAGTTCATTTTATCTAATTTATATAACACAAAGTCAATTCTTTGCATTAAACGGTTTGTGATCAGTTGTCTGTGCCATCTTAAACTCGTTTTCTTTTAGTTAAGATGCATTCTCTGAAAGATGTAGATACTTTCATCACTGTGAACATAACTGAAATACTTGTACTCACCAATGTGTGATCTCTGTGATGAACCGGCGCTGCTTCAGGATCAGATATTTAAGAGGAACCCACACCAGCAGGGTCACAGTGGTCACATAGGCAATAGAGGTCGCCATCACTAGCCAGTATGCTGTTAGATCCTGACCTTTCACACGATATATGAGGCCAGCAAACCTCTCCATGACCACAAATATTGGCACGATGAGGGCTGCATACTGCAGCACCTCATATACGATGAACTTGATCATCTTCCCCGAGGGCATCGTGCCTGAACACCAGTTGCTGTTCTGAACTTGGAGCTAAAGACTTTGGCAATCATCTGCCGCAAAAGCAGCCAGTTGAGCTGTTGGACTCTGCACACTGACATTGCTTACACTGCACTGGAGGCTGTATTCTTTTATTGCTGAGGTAATGAGGTGGTCATGCTAGCCTTTTTTATGGGCTCACAAAGAAGAGCACTCCAGTCCCATAATTTCAAGGAGAAAATTACACTCATCCTCCAGATGAACTGTCAACATATTCTGAAACATAAAATACAATTATGTCATGTTTTTTAGATGATGCAAAATGATAAAAAACGAAACAGAAACATCTTTCAGCAAGGAGCTGGCGTTACAATTGCAACAAAATATAAAACACAGTGAAACTAAACAGTTGTTAGCAAATCCCTACCACAATGACTCAATGACTGCCTACTCTTAATTAGTCACACTTCTCCATCTGTCCTTTCTGGATATAGTGTACACACTGATCTCCATCTAGTGGCAAGGATGAGGACAGTTTTTAAAGGGTTCATATTTACTATTTCTTTGTGACATTAAATATTGATGAAGTAAATAGGCCATGATTACAGTTAAAGTTGTGTTTCAAGTGCCATGGGTGTCTGAGAACTGTAATGAAATTTTGGTGTCTGTATATATTGTATATCCTGTTTGCATTAGTCAGATGGGTCAAAAATGTTGCTTTCTTTAGAGCTACAATCCATTGCTGATTTAATTTTTTTAACCTCACTGTAAAATATTCAGTTTCACCTACGAAGTGCCCTTAAAAGCATGTGACTCAAGGAAAACGACACTATACATATTTTCTGTACATTTGGCCTGGTTTTATTGTGAATATCAATTAATAAGTATGGTTAAAAGAATACATACAAACAGCAGGGTACAAGTTTAGACAGAACCTTTACAATAATGATGTTGGTTTAAAACTTAAAAACAGGCAGCATCTCAATCCTGTACAATAAAGTTACATCAGGGCTGCAGTCCACTGCCAAGGCGCAACGAGATGTTAAGATTTTAATGTTGTGTGATGGCCAACCGGTTCCTGGTCCTGTGGTCCCAGAATAGCTGCTACTTGGATATTTTCAACCCTCTTTTGATTCAACAGATTCATACTATTTTTATTGTTGCGTTTAAATGAAGGAAGCAAAATAGGATTCCTTGTCCCGGAAATCAACTAACAAGTTAATGCAAAAATCAAGTTCTGGAGGGTAAAATAGCCTTTTGCTTGCAAAATCCCAGGTACTGAGCTTAAGTTGAGGGTTGTTTTGTATTCTTAAGGCGGCACAGGGATGGCAGGAGAAGATCTCAAGAAAAATTGAAACGACAATTTTAAAGTTAATGCACCAATTTGCCCTGCAATTGGGAGAACATATCTGAACTGCTTCATAACTCCTTCATTTAGTATCAGTCAATATTATACAACAGATAATTTTCCATCCAATTTTTTTTATTCCAATTGATATTTTCCCAAAGACCTTTAACATGTCAACGCAATACGAGCCACTGAGAACTAAGAGCATTAAAAAAAAAAAGGTGCTTTCAACAAGTGTCATTTTCTGACATACTGACAAAATATGAGAAGTAGACTTTGTAAAAGATTTGATCTTGAATGTTTGAAATCAGAGTCACTGTAACTTATAGCTTAGGCAGACATTGGGAAAGAGGTGTCTACAAACCCCAACTGTAGCGTTCAGGCTCATAGGACCCTTAGTTCAGTTCTGCCCCAGGTAGAATCTGTTTTAGTGTTAATGCAGCTCTGAGAACGGATACGTTTTTGAAATGTGTGGGGAGGTTCGATCAGTTTTCACATTATCATTTGAGCCTACAGTACAATAAGCATGTATCAAACACAGAGAAGTCCATGTTCTCAAGTGAGCGATTTAAATATACAACTAAGATGGGCAGAATATCACATATTCTGCTTTTCTTTGAAATACATACATCCTGCACTGCTTCTCCATTTAAAATAGCATAACAATAATCAAAACATAAATTAAAATGTACTACAAAAACATAGTCTTCATTTTTCAACACTGACTAAGGAGATGCTTTAAAGACACTGGGGAGGGCGGTTTCAAAGAATTCGCCCCTTAGTAGCCAAGTCTGTGGTACAAGTCTGTTAGTGCAGCCCCAGAATGGAGACAGAGCGAGCCCTGTCTCCACCAACGGGGATCCAGAACTGCTCATTTTCAAAAGACAGACTCTGCAGTTTGAAGTCAGTCATGTACAAAAAAAAAAAAAACAAATAAAGAAAGAAAAAAATATTTTGTTCTGTGGCATGTGAACATTTTTTCACTTTGTTCTCTTTGGCTTTTACACCTTCAATTTATCACTGGACATCATAACTGCAGAATTTACCTTTAAGACTATAACACCTGGGAGCTGCACTAACATACAGCCCACCCATGAGGTTATCATGTGGCTTTACTACTAGTTCAGTACAGTATATACAAGAGTCATGTGCATGCTTCATTTCCTCTTGCTTCTTTTCCCTCCAACAAAAAAAAAGTGTCTTCAGTTTTCAGTACTTCTAAAACTTGACAACATATACAGAGTGTAGTAGCCTAATGTTTTCAGCATCGCTAAAAGTCCTTTTTCTGATAAAAAAACAACAAAAACAAAAAAGTGAATGCAAGTCATCGTCCCCCATTTCTGTGACATGGTTAGCTGTAGTTGTGTAAGCGGGTGAAAAGGCTGTTGTGAATTTCTCTCCGTGTTAGTATGTGAGTGAAGGTAAAGGTGTGAAGGTCACATACTGTTGAGGATGTGTGAACCAACTGCTGCAACTGAGCTTGTGTGCATTTCCACTGCTATACACCTGTAGTGTGATTGAATACCATGTGTGCAGCTCCAGTGTGCATGTTGAGGGTGATGTGAGGGAATGCTTGTATATTTCACACTTGATCAAATAGTAATTGCATAAATATTCCATGATAAGTTTTACATGGCTACAATTACACTTGTTTTTTCCCAAAAAGTCATATGATGAAAAGGAGGCAATTCATAAAAAAATGACTATGCTCATATTGCTATCACGTCCAGTTTTGGAAGTGATCAGGAATGAGTGATGTCCAGAACTTAAATAAGTGCAACTCAGGATGAAAAGTGCAGCTGAAAGCTCTTCCATATCTTTACAACTGAATCATGTATAGACATGAAGGAGAAGAATGATAATGAAAGAAAACAATCTAATAAAGTCCTGAAAGAATGCAGAGGCCATCTTCAGACCATACAGTGATCAATTCTAATCCTGGAAGGACAAGTGTAACTGTATATTTAACTTAATATCTCCCAAATAAAACACAAAGAATGCCAGATATCAATGTCAGTGTACTACATCTTCGTTTTATCCATTCATCGGGTTTCCATGAGAAAAGAAATGATAAAAGATGATAAATGAAATGCAAAAAATAATTTACAACCACTATTTGATCCGGTCTGATGTATATGTGCGTGTGTATGTGTATGCATGAGGATAACGGTGAGCTAGGGTGGCCCTATAGCAAGGCCTTTTCTGAGTAGGGGGCCTGTGGGGCGTCTGAGGAAGGTGCTATGCTCTGGCCAGTGGGGGCGCTGTAATTTGGCGTCTGTGTCATGCCTGCAGGATTTGTGCCAGAGGAGGGGCCAGGGGCACTGGCGGGGTTCTGGTAGGAGTGAACATCTGTTGGGGCCATGCTGCCGTGGGCTGCAGTGTAGACTGGTGGCGGGCCCATGTACATATGGACATCACTGTGGAAAAGAGAGAATATATAGAATATTCTTTCCTGTTTCTGAACTCTAAGTAATTACTATCAATGTAATGCAACACTTCCTAGATGCTTCAAATAAACACCCTACCAAGGACACTTAACATCTAGGAAGTGTTAAATTTCACTTAATTATTGGGGGAAAAAAATCTAAATAATTAGCATTCTGAGCAGCAAAGTGGTGAGACTAACATGACAGAGGACACAGGATGAGATACATCAGTGCACAGAGGAAATTAGACTTCGATTATCTTAAACTTAGCAAGACAACAGATTAATATGACAGAAGCTTTGAGTTTACATTGAAGGACAACAGTATCAACAGACAGCAATAAATTAAATATGACATATATTTATAGAACAGCAGAAAATACAAAGAATATAAGTATGTAAATATTTTTTAAAAAGAAAATGAAAATGTGTAAAGCATTATGTTGCTGTTTGAAGTTGGGCAAACTAGAACCACAAAGTTTGATAATATTGGTGACTTTCTAATTCACATTAATGTTCCAGAAAGTCATAAATGTATGTGAAGCTCACCTGGGGGCTGGTTGGCCGGGCATTGGGGTCCCACCTTGAAGCTGCTCCATGGGAACGGTGTAACCCTGCACAGCGGTACTGCTCATGGTGTACGAACCTGATGCAGGCTGACCAGGGTAGACCTGAGGTTACAAACATGTACAGAGCACATATTGAGTGTTGATGACAGAGTGAGGTCAACAGCAAGTTAGAGAATGGGAAAATAACAGATGGGTAACAATGGAACATTTCTATAAACCAGCTAGTTTTCTTCTATTTTCACTTCTAACATGCTGCTACATGCTGGAGAAAAGTTCATTTCAGGTCTCTTGTCAACAAAGAGGTTGTAATTCAAGGCTATTCATTTGTGCCTGAGTTAAAGCAGGCTGATTTAAAAATGTAGATTGGTAAATTTGAACTGGAAGAACTGGAAGAGAAGTCCAATCTGTCAACATCAATATAGTTTCACTGAGATGTGTGAGGGTTGCAGATGTAATCAGCCCCAATGGAAACTCAATGACATTTGGTTAATAGCGTTCATAAGCAAATACAAAAGAAACTTCAGCAAACACTTAAAACAATTTGCACACACAGCTAGGATTTCACTTAAAACATTAACATCTTTCACTTTTATTGTGAAATTTTTTCTGTTTAACATAACATTTTTTGTATATGGGCAAAAATATCCCTGTCACATCTATGACAAGTTGACTTCACCTGTTGTGCTGCGTTGGCAGGCTGCTGCATGTAGTACTGCTGGCTCTGCAGCTTGGCATACATGGCGTAGACTGGATCTTCGTTCATCAGCTTGGCATACAAAGACAGAGCTTCCATCACCTTCACATTCAGCTCTGACAGCTCTGAGTGCTTCCTGTTGATGCAAACACAGATGTTTACCTTCACTGAAGATCTGAGGTACAAATGTTTTATGTCCTTTACTTTTTCTTTTTTCCCCAAGTACTGTAGTAGCAAAACATGTCACAATGTACCTGTCTATATCTTCTAACTTCTGGTCGATAAGGGGTCCCATTTGATTGCAGGCACCTGATCAATAAAAACAACTGGTTAACGACTTTATCTCAAGCCAACCACTTTTAATGGTGCAAAAAACAAACAAATTACACAAAAAAACACCAGATTTGCTTCCTGCTTAGAGAGTTTACCTTCCAATTGTAGTAACTCAACACTGTCTGACTGGTTGTCTGTGGGATCTGCACTCTGGATCATTTGCAGTAGCTGGTCCATTTTGTCCTGAAAGGTTTCAAAAGTTTTGGTTAGGACGTTTTACCATGACATATTAATTTCCTCATTATGTAAAGAGAAAAATCTCCAGGGTTCACTAAATTATTTTCCAAAATAGAAAACTGTTTTGCAGTCTGTTGTCATGCAGTATATGAACAGATTACATTTATGAAATGCCAGAGCCTATTTTAGAACTCTTAATTAATTTATAGAGTGACACATTACTGAAGCTGAACAAGCCTACACAACACACAACAGGGAACTTACCTCGTCTATATATACAGGCTCCTGCTCAGGCTCTATGGTCTCCACCTGGATGTCCTCGCTGAACTGTACTGACTTCTTCTCTGTCTTCACTTTAGATTTCCGAGTGTCAGCGGATGCAACAACAGTAAAACAATGTAACAGTAGCGATCAGTTACATACGTAACAGGCAAGAGGTCAGAATGTACTGACATGATTATTATTCACCCAAACCTTCATACAAGATACAAGATATCAGACCAAAATAAACGCTTCTATACAATAGATAATGTTGCGCAAAGTAGCGACACACAACAGCAGCCATAGCATTTGGCTACTGTCATCATGCTTGCTGTGTTGAGGTGAGTGGGGTTTTAAAAAAAAAAAAATCAGTGTGAGTATTTTGGAGATCTGAAGCAGCTTTGAAAGTTTTAACATCACAAAACACTTGCAGAGACATTATGCAAAAGAATATGACAAAAAGCTTCAAGCGAAGGGGATGAGCACAAGAGTGTGTTAGAGCCACAAGCAAGGCTGCGAGTAATGGAGATGAATGAGAAGAGTGAGTGAAGTCTATCATCCTGGATAACCAGCCCCTCTCTGTGGGGTTTTGAGAGTTAATTGAACATGACAAATAAACACTGAACAACTGACCTTTGTAATAGAAAGCATGACTGAATCTAGAGCTCAACAGATCTCATATTATGAGTACATCTGAAAGATGTGTTTCTTTTGCATACTTAACAGATTTGTAGCACCACACAATGGAGTCCATTTATGAAGGAGATGTTAAATTCATGTTAAGTCAAAAAGAGTAAGCAAATGTCAGTAAGTGACAGGAACATGCAAGCTGAATATAAATGGCTTTTATTAGAAGCTGAGTAGATGTTTAGAAGGAATAAAAATAAATCAGATCAATAGCAGTATTTTCAAAACTGTGGCAAGAAGTTCAACACATCTGAAATAAGAGGAACGTCCAGGCAGAGTTGTTGTTTACTGTATGTACTCTTCACATATTCTTTGGAAGTTCCCACTCTAAGATCAATAGAGCAATATTGCTAATGGACTAAATGGGCTATCAAAGAATTGCAAACAGCCTAATTGCTTAACTGTGTGTTTGTGTGTGTGAGTACTCACTCATCTCAGGCTCTGCAGTGAGGTCAGCAGTGACAAAGTTAGAGGGGAACAGCCCCACACCCTGGTATGTTTCCCCTTTCCACCAGTTGGGATCACTGAAAAAAGGAGGAAATCCAAACTCAGATATGAAGAGAAACTATGGCTCATCTTTTACCAAATGGATTTGAATTGTTGTCTTTGTATATGAGATAATGTGATGCTGGAGGAGGATTTTGATTGAGATGGCAGATTCAGTGTTGTGCTGAAGGGTGTTTTAACACTGCGGATGCTTAAGCAAGAACTGTCAGCCACCTCACCAGCTAGCTGCCCTAAATCCTCTCAGTTATTTGACAAATCCTTGTTTGCAATGTGTACTTATTTGCTTGTTTCTGTGTGTGACTGCGTGCATGTGAGCATGCGCAGAAAAGTTCA
>JANJYP010231861.1:0-20343 GCA_024605115.1 Rastrelliger brachysoma | reverse complement strand
TATATAAATATTTATTTCCCAAAAGCAGAGGCCAACTTTTAATAAGATAAAGGAGTCCTAACTTATGAAACTTTTTTCTATTATGGTACATCTTTAATGTCGAACACTGAGAATGTCTATGAAAAAGCCTTTTAACTTTTGTTCTGTGTTTTCCTTTCCTTATATTTTTGTTGTGACCTATGTATGCATATCTTTGACACTGTGCATATTATTAATATTAGTAATATTATTTTTGTAGAGGTTATGAGTAAACCCTTCAATTTCTATGTAGTTTGAGTTTATCTGTGCAAGTAATTAAAACTCAAACCAATACAACAACCAGCAACCATTGATACTCTTATCTGATTAAATGCAAAAGCTGTCATATTTCACACATTATTTCAAACACACAAGAACATTTGCTATCCATCTGTTGATGTCTTTTTGTCTAATCTATTCAGGCAACAGTCTGTATGGAAGCAGATGGAGCATGACTGTAATGGAGACAGTTCAAATAAATACATCTCGATTAATTGCAAACAAATGCCTGTCCTAAATGAAGCGAGTTGTGTAGGAATAATATATTTTAGATGAAAACTGATTGTACACTTTCCTCATGCGATGTTTTCATTTCATATAATACCAAAAACAGCAAAAAGACAGATGGATAGAATAGCAGTGAATATCAGACTCCATTCATACTATATATTCCTGAAAAGATTAAACTGTTTCCCCAGTTTGTGTAGAAATGTTTACTTCCTTTGACTTCTCTCCAAAGCAGCAGCTCAGGTAAGAGCTTCCTGTTTTGCTGGACAGTGAGCAAACCAGAGGGTGCTAAAATTCTTCCATGTTTTGTTTAACAAAACTGTCCCACCCCAGATTCAACCTGTCACCTCCTTTGACCCAGCGCCAACCAGCTCTACAGTAATTATAGGCGAGGGCTGTCCTCCTGTAGTACTTATGGAGAACAAAAACATTGGCTCACTGACAGGAGGCCAGCAGGTCAACAGCCCTACTGCTGTATGCACAAAAAAATTCAAATTCATATTTAGACTAAATCAACTCAATCTTTAAGTGCAATATCACCCTTCCTTTATTGATTTGAGGAAGTGTTACTATTCTAAGGGTTCTTTGCAATGGTTTAAAAATCCATACAAATAAATGTCCTGATGAGTTTCAGGAAGCAGTCAACCATGCTGAGTAATGTTGAGCCTTTTCATTGCTTTATATGCAGAAAGCTACGGACAAACTCCTACTTCTCTCCTTGTTTGTATTTACTTGGTCTGCCTGCTCCTCACATAAACAGCACCCTCTACTGTCACAACACTGGTCCTGCTCTTTTTTTTATTAAAAGAGAGCAGGACCAGTGTATTTTATTAAAACAAATTAGTGCAGTGCTGTTTATTTCCGAAAAGCAAGTTAAGTTTTGTTTTATCATTATTATGTTTAATTTTTAAGAATTACATGTCTTTGGAGGTAAAACGAATGTTAGGCTAATTAATAATGAATGTCACAATGGATTTTTCCATGTCATTAGAAACTGCTGGTACACAATTACTGCAGATAACAGCAATAACCTAACAGGCATAAGCCTATTAATTTACTTTTGTTTGATATTTTGTCAAAACAGAAATAAATGTGGAAATAAAGAACGAAATGCAGTGCAAAAAATAATAAATTAATAAATGCAGACATTTATGTAGCCGTAGCCTATAAATGGATAATGTATTGATATAAAAAATATGAAAATACAGAAAATGAATGATTTGTTCATTATTGCACAGCCATTCATTTTCTTTTCTGAGCAAAATATTCAGAGATAACTTGGTTTGACCCAGAATATGCAACACCCCGCCCCGGCATTGAATTGGTATCGTCCTAAGATGGCGTCCTCCGTGTTGAAGCGATGTGTGACTGCAGCTGTCAAAGTTAAACGACTATCTCCGTCTCTTTCAAGTATGTACATCTTAAACCAGGCTACAATAAAATCACAGTTTGGTTTGCTTAAATAGTTTATTTAGCGTGTATAGATTTGATTATCGTCTTGTTTTGCCAAGATGAGCGAAATGTCCGCAGGTTATTAGCTTACTGAGGGCAACGAGGCTAATCTGAACAACACTTTTCTGTCATTACACTTTTATTTTGCTAAAATTGTCTGAAATCTGTTTTAAATCCACGGACAGTTGCTCATATTATCATTGAAATTGGTTTTCTACAGTGTAATCACTCTGCTTGCTCACAGTGGTTATTAAAAGATCATTCAAATCTGATGGAGGTAAAAAAGTGTCACTGCCCACACAGTCAACAAAGCATTTAAAAGCTGATGTGATGGTTATAAACTGTTTGAGCAGTCTAAGTTAGTCATATCAAGTATATATCTGCAACATTTACATTATTTAAGCATTAAATTCTCTCTTTGTGTTTTCCTGTTGAGCTGTGATTGAAGTATAGTAACAAAGAGAGAGACTTTGGTACTAAAAAGACATAGCTGAAGCTACATTTGTACACAGAGGGAGGCTTGTGGATTACTAACATTGCAAATGGTCTATGGAGGGATCTTCTAATGAACAGAATAGGCTAATTCAGTGTTCATTTTGGTACCTGAAAAATTGTGAACCCTTTACTTACATAAAGCATTTTCATGACTTCATATTTGTCTTTGCAGCTAGAAGATGGGTGCTCTCGGCAGCTTATACTGACACCAAAGTGTGGGAGGCAAGAGAGAAGGATCCCCAGAACCTCGGTAAGAGTGGTAACAGTAATGTTTTTATCATTAGACGTTTTGATCTGTCCTAATAGCTATGAATATTCTCCCTTATGGTTAGAGGTTAAGATGTTGGGAATCCCAGTGTGGAATACTTTAGGACATAATGGACACACTGTTAGGATAGTGTGCTTATGTCTTCTAAAGTCAGGCAAGAGAAGACGGTGTTTGACCACAGCTTTTGAAGGAGCCTTTAAAGTAGTCTTTCCCCCTATTGTAATGCAGTTGATCTTGAAATTCCTTTGTCTCTTGTCTTTTTTGTGCTCACTGAAATGTGTCAGTAGACTTGAAAACTGTTAAGTATATGGAGAAGTTTAGCATGCTAGGTTAGTTTTTCTTTTTTTTTTTTTTTTTAAGGAGGCAAAACATATTCATCTGAGTAAAAAATTGAAATACATTGTTGTGGTACTAGTACAAAAACTCTGATATTGTAGAAGCAACATAACATTTTCAAATTATATCCAGTATTAAAAGGTTGCTTTGATTACCACTTACACTCAGTAACATTAAATATGAGTATTGCTGGTTATATCATGTCAAGAAAATGACGGAGAATGAATGCGGGCAGCTTCATATTTTACTGTGTGTGCAGGTGATCAACACATGGTGGCACTGTAGTGCTGCAGTGGCATGGTGCAATGTTTAATAACTGTACACATCCCAGACTCAGATTAAAATGTGTAAGAGCTACAATTATCCACAGTACAAAACATTAAAAGTTTCACAATAAAGCTGCTAAAACTGTCAAGTCTCTACAAAAAAAGGCTGACATTACTTTTATTCTCTGTGAAAAATGCAATATTTCAAGATAGTCCCATCATTAAAATACATTGTACATGATAAAAGTTCTTATGAATTTGTGTTGTATGTTCATAATCTTCATTCAGTGAATATTTTTCTAGGTAGGTCCTCCACTCAGTCACAAAGCTACAAATTTTAGGTTTCAAATTCAGTTCAGACAATATAAAATCTAGCTTCATCATGAACATTGTCAGACATAAAACAACACAAATAATGTCACAACTCAGATCCGTAAAGATTCGTTATCACACCATCATAGTAATAAAAAAAATCCTGACAATATCTTGATAATAATTGACAAACTAAACATCATATACTTATACTGAACAAAGATTATGAAAATAAAATGCACTTTTCTTGATAAAAATGTTTATCAAAATGTCAACACTATTTTTAAATATTGAAATTTGTTTTTTTTTTTCCCCAACAGAGGCACATGCCGATTGGGGAAAAAAAAACAAATGTCGACATGACTATTTTAGATCCATTGTATATGTTTTGCATTGTGGGCCAATGTAGCTACTGTATTAACTTATTCTGATGTGAGACTGGGTTTTCTCACAACAGTTTACCGTGGCGAAATGAAATAAAATGAAACTGTTGTCAAGTGTTTCTTAATGGATGATGAAGTACAATTATTCACTACATTCAGGTTTGTTTTGGGTTGTGACACACACATTTAAATTACATAACTACATAATGACATAACTTGATTTGTGTTTTTTATTTGTTGTTTTCTTATTTATCTATTTTTTTTAACTTACAGCTGTTTTGGCTAATATTATGGACAGGACCTACGAAAGAAACCTTCCAGTCAGCTCTCTGTGTGTGTCGCGGGTAAGCTGTGTTCACATTTCTACCACCTATATTTTATCAACTGTGGTAAACCTATAAACACATTTGAAATTGTAGGCACTGGTGGAAAAAGTTTTCATTTTGTTTGTTTTTCAGTTTGTTGACAACATATCATGTAGAGAGGAAGTCGATCAAACTGAGTACTACCTTTACAAGTAAGTCACTTTCTCTGCATCATTCTCTGTATCTACATTTATTTCTGTCAAATACGCTGCTCATTTTTCATTTTTTTTTGTGCAAGGTACCAACTCGTGTGCTTTTCTTGGAATGAATTGTCTGTTTGGTTTGTCTGTTTTGGTTTATGTTCAGTCACATGCTTTTCTTTGTTCTGGGCAACTCCAGACCTTTCCTGTTTACTCCTTCCTCTGGAATCTGGTCCATTCTTGTGATTACAAGATTCAGTATATTTCCCAATTACACCTATTATTCAGAGCACATTCTTTTTCATAATCGGGTGAGAGTGAAATAACTACCATTTCACTGTAGGAGGTTTGTAAGTATTCATTATTATTGCTAATGTCTTAAGCTATTTTTTGATGTATGCTCATATATAAGTTGTGATATTTCCCACTTCAGCTGACTTGTTGATGACAAATTATCAAATTACTGGTGGCTCATTAACTGAAATTGTTTCCCACAGACTTGTCACACTCAAATGCGGTTAAATAGTATCTCTTCTCTAAATATTATCTCTTTTCTTGTAACCATTTCCTGCAATTCTACATTACACCTCAATGAAGAAAAACTGTGACAGGAATACAATGTAACTTTTGTGTGCGNGTGTGTGTGTGTGTGTGTGTGTGTGTGTGTGTGTGTGTGTGTGTGTGTGTTCCCTCCAGGTTCCGTCATAGTCCAAATTGTTGGTACCTACGAGACTGGACCGTTCATAGCTGGGTCAGACAGTGTCTAAAATACGGGGCCAGGGAGAAGGCCCTGCACACACTTCAAAACAAGGTATGCAACACATTATTTGCCCTCTACTTACTCTTGTGAGACAGTAAAATAGAAAAAGGGTGAGATGCATGAAAACAATTTGAAGAGAAGATCATTTCATCATCAGAGAGAAGATCTGATCAGAGGGTCCCGGTCAGTTCTGACAGCTGCACTTATCTGGCAGTATGAAGGATTACAGATTCAGTTTGAGCCACACACGTTCATTTTCAGACTGATCAGAGCAGCACAAATAACATCAAAGGTGTTTGACGTTTTCAACTCAGCGTGCATACTGTCCCTAAATGAGCTGTAGCATCTGGGCATCACTGGATTATTGCAACAGCAGAGACGTCCACTAGCCAATGAGGTGTTTACATAGAGGTAAAGCAGAGCCTATTGCCTCAGTATGACAGCCTCTGTTTTTTTAATTTGCGTCATGTTACTGTTGGGTTAGATGTCTCAATGTCAGTGGGGGATCAGAGACAGTAGTTTTTGTGTGCAATTTATACCATCTTTAACAAATCAGGCGTACACTAGTACATAAATAAAAAAAAATTAAACAATGTGTAAAATTAAAATCTTTGATGATTGTAAACACAAATGTGTGTGTGTGTTTGTTTATGTGCAGGTCCAGTACGGTATATTCCCAGATGACTTCACCTTCAACCTACTCATAGACTCTTACATTAAGGATGAAGATTTTAAAAGTAAGGGAATTTTAAAACATGTTTTCAATCCAGCATTTGGACTAAATATGATGTAGACAGACTGAAAAAGAGCACAATCCCTGTAGGTTTCCAAACACATTCATGTTGACTTTGAATATTTACAGCAGTGGGAGCAGCAAATCAGATTTTTCACTTTTCTTCATTTGTTTAGAAAGATACCACTTTCTGTGATGGGAAATTAGTTACTGTATTACAAACCCTTATTATTATCCTTATTATTTGCAGCAATTTATAACATAAAGATACTCACATGACTATCATTGAAGGCTGAAGAAAGCGGAAAATATTAATATTTTTTTGTATTCATTTATAAGGTCAGTACAACTTAATTAGCATTTCTGTAAGTGTGGCTGCAAATATAAGACAGAAGACAACCAGATGCCATAAAGGCAACAAGACACTTCTCAAGCCGTGCAGGGCAACAGGATACAGCAAACAATTAGTACAGTTTTAGAGCAACAGTATACACTATGTGTACATGTAGCCACTGAAGCAACTAAACATATCAGTCAATATTAATTTGAACCATTTTTGATACTTGCGTCATGAAAACTCTTACTCAATACTGTAAATCTTAAATAACTGAAACAATTTGAAAAAGAAAAGAAAAAAAAAGTCACTACAAAATAGAATCTTCTATTGACCAACTAATTGACTAATTAATGCAGCTCTATTTTACGTTATTATCAATATATCAGAATGTTAATTACAGCAACTGATATGTTTCTGTATTACTTAAATGCAGTATAGTGAATGTCAGTATTTTGGCTATGCTCATAATAATGTTTTTTTTAACTTAACTTTCATCTTTGTCTCTTTCAGTTGTAAAACAAAAACTCTTATATAATCTAAAATTAATATCAGCAATAGTAACAAATTGACATCTGACATTTTAATCAGAGTATAAAAGTGACCTAAAGTTTTGTTGTAATATCCAGGTGCATGCGCTGTGGTTGAGGAGGTGATGCATCAGGAAGCTTTCGACCTTCCCTCCACACAGATCCTGTCTCTGTATGCTCTGGGCAGTTACCTAGCAACCAGACCACAACTCACCGTGAGTGAAACAGGATGATCAACAACATGGGAGCTGTTATGAAAATAAATGTTCCTAGAATATTCTCACACTTGGAAACACATGACCTTAGGCATTTCACTAAAGTCATCCATTTCCTGATTCTCAGAGTGATGAATGAGAGACTTCACTTGAAAATGTTACACATTCATTTTTGGGAAAATTGGTTGTTGGAAAGTCAGTAGTGAACTTTCACTTGAACAACTACTTTGTGTAAGGCTCAGAAAAATAATAAAACACTCGTTGCTCACTGTTCAGGTGTCGGAGGAGAGGCTGTTGGGTGCATCGCTGCTCATCTGTGGACTGAAGCAAGACAACACTGTAGGACTCAGTGCTCAGCTACTAGGCAATGCTTATCTAGGTTTGTGTTTGGGTTTCATTTCTCTTAAAATGTGTTATTTTGCCAGTAGTGTGTTAATCTTATGCTTTTGCCACTATGCTGCTGGTCTCATTTATTCTCTTTTATTCTCCCTGCAGGCAAGGTAGAGATGCTAAAGGGCATACATGCTGTATTCAAAGGGATGCCCCTCCTCTGGACCCATGGATATCTGAGCCGAGCGCTGGCTGTTATGGAGAAAGTGGCGGCTGCTCCCAGTGATGATATCAAGCTGTCCAAAGACACAGTAAGGATAGGATAATTGAGTTTGTAATCATGATGGCAGTAATGCATTGTGTCTGCCCATATAGATGTCACACACAGACTCATCAGAAAAAAGCTTTTTTTTCTTTAGAGACAGCTACTGCTCATAAAAAGGCTTCTAATCATCTACAGGTTTTATTTAATTTAATTATGTAGAGTGAGGAATAAAAAAGTAAGGGATTGTCATTTAGGACTAAATAGGTATTTTTTGGCACAACTCTGAACTGTGACATCACAACATCTTCAAAATCCAGACCATATAATGTGGTTTCAAGGTTACCACTCTACCATGAGGAAAACTCAGGTGGCTCTTGAGTCTGATGAAGATTAGCTAGTAGACTTGGAGAGATTCACATATTGCCCCTCATATAATCTTTGGAAGTTATTCTCGATTTAAATGTGGGGAAAAAGGTGTATGCAGGTTTTTGTAGTTAGCAGATTATTGCACTTGGTCAGGTCTTTGAAGTCTTTTTTTTTTTTTTTTGGATTAACTGATTTAGATAGTGGGCAAACAATAAGAATAATCAAATGCATCTAGACAGACACTGTAGTACTGGTGATCAAGCAGCATATCATAATATGCATCAGTGTATGTATCAGTATCAGCCTACAGTGAAGTCTTCATACATCTTTTAACAGTGCAAGACATAAACAAAAACCACAATGTTACATACCACATCCTCTCCCAAACTCATTTGTGTCAGAGGCAACAAACTTTTGTCATTGCTCCTTTCTATTGACTGCAGGTTTTGACATCAAACAAGCACTTTCTCCAAAGTGTTGGGGTCTGTTTCTATCATAAAAATTCTTTCAAATAGGAATCTTATCTAAAATCAAAACTGTCAAAGTTAGAGACAGACTGCTTTCACTCTCCAGGCAGGAGACTTGATACAGACTGCCTTCATCAGCTGAGACAGAACACACATGCTGTCGTATTGTCGTCATTTTTTACATGCATGCACGAACACAGTCAGGTGTAGTGACTCTAATCTGGCTCAGACTGTCCAGTTCAATAGTTCAGATATGTCCATGTTTAATGAGATTTTGAAGAACCTGGAGCGCTGAGGATGTCTGTAAGAATCACTGAAACAGACAGCGGTACAACATTAATGTGGACAGAGCAGATAACACCGTAGGACAGAGAGGAAATATTATGTCTCAGATGAGGGTGCTGGTGACTGCTGCCTCAGGTCACAGATAATCTTACCTCTTCCTAAAATTAAGAGGTAAATTGTCAAGTATCATATTCAGTCTCTTTAATCATAATGTGTCTCTTTTGTAATCATCCACATAAGCAACAGCATCATCTTTGTTGAAAATGATTTATAAAACTGTATGATATACAACAAGTAAAGGCATTTCAGACAGTTCTTTTAGTTCTGCATTTCAGAATTACATTTTATGTCAAATTTTCAAGCATCATAAACTTAAATACCGTACTCTTTTTTTTTTGCATACATAACATTTTTGTTATTTTGCAGCTGGACTATATGAATAACTTGCTGCAGGAGCTATCTTCTGCTTCAGATTCTGACTCCTCTGGAGAGGAGTCAGCAGAAGAGGAAAACAAGAAAGAGGGCACCGTAGATGAAGAAGACCAGGCAGAGCGGGAAAATCTGTCTCATTATACCAACAGATTCAAGGTACAAGGCTTGTTGTCTACACCTGGTGTATTTTTGTTTCTAGCAGACACTGAATTTACATCTGTTTCCCTTGTCAGGCCAGTGCTGTAAACGTGATAAACAGGGTTTCCTGCTGTGTCTGGAGTTGTAACCAGGCAGCATACTGAGGGGTTTCTTTTTAATTGATTGACTGAAATCTGATTAAATAGGTTCCCAAAACTCTCCACTGGGAGAGATTTAAAATGGTTCCAGCTAAATGACCACGCACGATGATAATATAACTGCTTATGTATATTGAAATATCAGTTTCAACATCTTTATACCTCGTCAATTTCATTTCTGCTCTGAAATGAAGATAAATCTCTTATCTACCTGGAAGATGGGTCTTAACAGACATTTTTTAAATCAGTGGTCTGGTCTTTAAAATGGACATTTAAAAAGAATGAGTGCATCATTTTTTAGATGTTTTGCCTTTTCTTGAGACAAATCTTTCTAGTTTTAATTCATCTGATTGTGAACTGCTAGTTGGGTTTTCTTTCTAGTGAAACTGTCATTTAGCAGGCTAGCAACAGTCTTTCCATTAGTTGTTTTGTCAAGACAGACACATTAAAATGTGATTAATGGTTACAATCAAACAAAACCACAAAGCAACTCAGATACAATTACAACAGCAGTCCACACTTTAAGTAAACACAAGCCAGAGTGTGGTCAAGCATGATTTCATGAAGGTAACTGAAAGAGTCTAAAGAGAAGAGATAGTTTTTTAGACAGGTTTAAAGGCATCGATGAAGGGTTTTGGTTATGATGTGATCATCAGTGGCAGAGATTGCGCAATTTTTAGTCAAAGAGCTGAAAAGCTTCAACCACTGTTCTTATCTGGGTGCATGAGCAGTGATTAGTTTGCAGATCTGAGGGGTCTGGAGGATGAGTAATTCAAAGGTGTAGCCTGGTACCAGTTCATGCAGTCCTTAAAAAACAAAGCAAACTTAAAATTAATTCTGCACCTTACTGGGAACCAGTGAAGAGAGGCCTCTACAGGGGAAATGGTCTTCTTGGTACCAGTGAGGTGTCTCACTGCTTCATTTCAACCAAACCTTATTAAGCCTATATACTGCTTTATTTTAATGATGAATGCAGGAGGAGAAAATTGAATGTGATGTTTCAGCTGAGAGGAAAAACTATTTCACCAGTGGCTCTCTAAGACATTCTTTAAAAGCCTTAAATTTCAAGTGAACCACACTTGTCTAATAAATCAGTTTCTCAGGTTTGACTTTTTTAAGTACGTATCTTATAAATCAGGTAGCGGCCAGTCAGTGTGAAAGATAACAGACTAAACCCTGTTCTGCTTTGTTCTTTTCTCATTTTACATCTGTAGTCATCATAGTTCAGTTATATTTTTGGACGATATGTTCAATGTTTATCTATCCTAGGGGAAAGATTTCCATTCACTTGCTATTAGTCTCACTCCCTGGGGAATTTTGGCCTCATGTTGGATTGAACTTGATTAGTTTAGTTTGGATTGGTTTTTATTTGATTGTCAGACTTCTTGAATTTGTCTTACGGTACATTGACAGCCTTGTTTATGTACGAAATTTAACAAAACAGCACACTATAACAAGCAGCTGAACTGTAGTCAGTTTGACTGTTTCCTCTTACATTTAGCTTCTTACAAACACAATTTACACATGTGTAAACTATGATGGTTTAAATGTTGTTTCACAGCAATTATGTTTATCATTATAGTATTTTGTTTAATATTGAGACTAGTCTGTGACTTTAACAGATAAACTCCAATAGTCCACAAGTATAATCAGTTCTAGTTGTTTCAGAGCACAGTTGAGTTGATTGCTCTGACTGGAGATCTAAACTTTAATGTTTTTATGAACTGTGACTGTTTTGGAATCTTAGTTTATTATCCAAACAGCTTGGGTGTTTGAAATGGATTCAGCAGTGGTTTGTTTCAAATGATGGTTGCACTCAAGTCATTTAAATGTAGTGATGTATGATGCCTTCAACCTCTTCCTGTTTTTGTGCCAATCCAGGAGTTGAGTAGCCAGCTGGAGTCTCAGGGTAAAGTGGATGCCACCTCCTTCAAAGCTTTAGTCACCGCTCTGGCCCACCAGAACCTTGCTGCTGCTGAGAAAACCGACCTGGAGCAGTACAAGAGCCGGGTGCATGCCTGGGAGTCCGAGAAGAGGCAGCTAATTCAGAGGGAGAAGGAGATGAGGGAAAAGGCTGAGCAGGAGAAACAGAAGCGGTTAGCTGCCAGAGCTGCAGCCCGGAGTGGTTAGAGACACTGAAGAAGAAGGTGAATCAGAAATCATTGAATTGTCAACTGTTTAAAGGTTAGAATACCTAAGAAATAGAAATATTATGTTTCTATACTTGTCACGTCGTGTTACTTTTGTATATATCATGTATTGTGCTCTTTTTATAATTTAATTTGGGCAAATTCAAACATTCTGTTGTCATTATGTCATGAATAAAACTGATTTTCATTTGTAACAGAAATTCTGTCTGTTATTGTTTTTCTGTTGTGAACGGCAGAATGATGCCATTATTAGAACGTATGCACATCAGTTGTTAAATTTGACTGTCAAGTGACCTCACGTAAGCAGAAAGGAGGGAAGGCTAGGGAAAGATCTTACCATCACATCCTCCCACTCCTTTTCCTCTCTGCCTGCAGATATCTTCGTGTGTGTATGTGTGTGTCAGTCAAAAGCATCTTTGGAAGTTTTCTCACAGTATGAAGGGGGTTTTGCACAGAAGAATTAGCTGATAGCAATTCTAGAGAAAACCAAATTCTTCACATGGAAAGGAATGCCGAAATCATGACCACAAATCTTTCTGGTCGCACAGGAAATCATAAATAATGCAGTATAGATCCTGATAAATGTAAGCAAGTTATCACCACCTCCATAAAACATCAACTTTGGAGTGTTTTCACATAATGACAAGTAAGTAAATTGGAACAATCTGCACAGCTTAACTGACAAATAATGCATTTGTTATGTCCAGGCGCTGCAGAAAGATAAGATAATAGATCTTTGGAGACTAAAATGCTGTTGTGGCAACTCACATAATGCTTCCATTCCACATTATGTTGCCGCTATTCAGTATTCAGAGCATGATGTTGGGAAACAACCCAGTATGCACTCCTGAATGAATGTGCTGCACGGAAATGCTACAACGAGAACAATTGAATGATTTCAAGACTTCTTGCTGACTACTGTTACTTAGAGAAGCTCTTCATTCACAGCAAGTGTTCTCTTATTTAACAGGACCAAATGTAATTTAGCAGTTTGGCGATATCATTAGTCAATAACCTATCAATACATGGACGAGTAACTGATAACCACCCACTGAAACTGTGCTTGATGGTGTATTCTTCATAGTCTCCATCTCAACTCTGAGGTTCACTTAACTTGCTTGTTCTGCAGCTTTTGGCCATATCACTTCTCATTCTTATCAGCAGATTGAGTCTGCTCAGTTATTGTGTTTCAGTGATTACGAGCACCTTCAGGACTTCACGCAGAAAGAGCAACGTACTTGCTTTCTCTTAAGCTTTTTGTCATTGACTTGTCAGCTTTCAGATATTAACTTCATAATCATTCTTTTTTCTGATTGTTTTCTTTTAGTGCATTGTTAGGGATTTATTAATAATGAATTGATACACATTTAGCGTGAGTATTTAAATTAACAGAACAAAGTAAGCTTACTCATTAAAGAGTTAGAATAGAAGATAAAAACTTTAACTGTATGAAATTTAAATATGATGAAACATCCCGCCTGTAATTTAGTGCAACTACCTTTCTTGCTGCATCAGTGACATTTAAGTGGGCAGCTGAACCTTACACAGATGTACTGTAGGCCTGCTGCTCAAGTATAATTAACACAGAAAAGTCCCACTATCTACTTAGTATCCTAGCAATGATGTACAACAATAAAACATAAAAACCTGTAAATGTGTACTCCGTAAATTAGGTCTAACTATGAATAGAAATGGGTCCCTCATCATTCTCTAACAGCTTAATGTCCTATCACTGGTGTCAAAGTAACACGAGTATTGACATTTGTTGCTCTTGTTAGAAAAGTCTTTTGGATGTCATTTTATGTCATTGAGCAAGTGTCAGACAGGTGTGCTAACACTGCAGATGAAGCCAGTCAGGGGAAATGTAACAAGGGGGGGTGGGGAGGGGTAGGAGTCCGGAAGTTTGACATGCACATGACTGATTTTGTGATGCCCAGACCCTTTTAAGTGTTTTAAAAGATCTGTGTGTGTGTACTTTGTGAAAGGAAAGGAGTGGTGTGGTAGCAAAACTTTGTCATGGTTTATTAGAGATATGTAAATATTAGAAAATCTACAACAGAAAAGGGTGCATTAGACATTTTTAGTGCTGGACTTGGATAAAGACCGCCAGTTAATGTACACCATTCATCTATACCAGGAAATTGTATTTGTAGGATGAAGAGCTGCCAGCATGTCCTTATCAAA
Source organism: Rastrelliger brachysoma (assembly GCA_024605115.1). Classification (NCBI taxonomy): domain Eukaryota; kingdom Metazoa; phylum Chordata; class Actinopteri; order Scombriformes; family Scombridae; genus Rastrelliger; species Rastrelliger brachysoma. Next base: position 6,454 of record JANJYP010231861.1, on the reverse strand, counting down.
TCCTTTAGGTTTAAGACGTACTTTCCACTGTAAACTCTGCATTTGTCAAAGTGTTTAATTCACTAATTGTCTGGTTAGTTGATTTTTAACCACCCGTAGTAGAGATTTTATCTTTCCATGGCTGCAGTTTTCTTTGTTGTGCAAATACAAACTCTTGTGATTTTACCTCTCATTGTTTAACTAAGCTCAACAGGATTGGGTTATATTTTGATACATAATTGTGATTTATATCTGAGATGGACCACTTTGTGTCTGCATCCTGCTCTCTGAAACAGATTAGAGGATAAGACGCTGCTGATTGTGTTGCTCTCAGCCCGCCTGGCCAGAGAAATGTGTTTATTAATCTTTCATTATTCATCAAGGTCAGTTTCTTCATATTCTTCATATTTAACAACATTTTCATCTATTTGTTTTGAGGGCATGCATGACTTTGATGTGTTCTGACATGGGTATATTGCTCATTTATTACACTAATGAATTCAGCAGACATGTGAGTGTAATTAGAAATTGGATTTATTTGCTGTCTGATTCATTTGCATGTAATTGTATCATTCAAAAGAGCTTTTCAAGCTGTTAAAATGTTTCCAACAACTGTGAAAACAGAATCACAAAAACAAGATTTAAAATCAACTCCATAGAGTTTTAGTAGAGAGTACCATAGTTTTCAGTTTACAGTGTTGTTAAGTGAACAGCGTGGAATTTTCTTTAGTCAAAATTAGTTTACTTTTGACTACTATTTTTAATCTTCCAGTACAGTTTCCCATGTTTATCATGTCATCTTGACTTTTGACAAATTCACTCAGTCATATTGCATAGTTCTTTAGAGTTTCCGTTTCTCACAAAGCTCACTCTAATTGTGAGACACTTATTAAAGATGATCACAGTAAAAGCTTTGTTTGTGGTCTAAAGTAATCTTTGTTTCAGTTGAATATTAAGACTCCTAGACTATCTTGTCTTTAATTCACTGTCATCTTTTAAATCTCTTCTAAAAACGTCCTTATATAGACAATACTTTATGTGAATCATTCCTTATGTACGGCTGTTTGGGAGTTTGGGGCCACTGAGGGCTTTTATTTTCTGTAAATTTCCAAACTTTCTTGCCACTCCAATCAATACTGCACAATGACTGCTGTACAAATAAGAACCCTACAGTTGGCATACTTGATGCTCTGATAGGCATTTCCAGTATCTCTCTCACCTTGTGACCACTCAATGCTTCAACTTTTTTATCTGCAAACCTTTGTGAAACAGTATTGACCTAACACTGAGGTTATGTGGATAAAACACATCTTAGTGCTTAGGGATGATGTAACTGTCTGGGAAGATGTATGACTGCTGTCCCACTGAGCTGATGAGCAGCACTGTAACACCAGTCATGAATCACCTGGTTACCACTGTTTTATTGCCATGTCATCATCAAAAATATTTTCATAACCATCAGTCCAGTTTGCACACTCTGACAAGAAACAGTCCTCTTTTAACCACAAGGGAAAATAATGTGGGAAATGCTGATAAGAACTTACCAGCAGGAACATCAGTGATGAAAATGTGAAGCAACCAATAGAAGATAATGACAGATTAATTGCATAAAGAGAACAGTGTATCACTTGTGATTGATCACACATGTCAAGGGGGAATTATCTTGTTAGAGATTAGGTTCATAGTTTGTAGTTAAGCTACCATCAAGATTATTATTAATCATTTAAATCAGGTCTGTACATTTTCATATCCTGTCATCATCATTTGACTCATAAACTGAGAAAATGCTTAACTAGGCTCTTCCAGTACAAATTAAATATATTTTACATGTACTTGGTACTTGTACAAGATTAAACATGTCAAAAATATCGAAGTGAAAAAAATAACAACCAACACAAAAACAACATACAACGTAGTATGATAAAGGCAGATAAAATGGAATAAAATATGATCTTTGTTTGAAGTGAAGTAATAAAATTCAGGGCCACAAGACTATTTTTAAATAGGGTATATAAAGAGACATCACTTCACCTTTGAAATCTTTATTGAAAGCAGTTGTGAAACTGAAGAAAATATGTCGTGTATTCATATTATAACCAGAGAAACAATAAACGATAAAGATAAATGAGTACATAGCAATGCAAGATTCATCAACTAACACATATTTAATATATCATTACTCATGCCTGCAAGAAAAATGTTACATATAACAGGAATATCTGGATATTTTGGGAAATGCTAATTGACTTTCTTGTCAACAGTTAGACCAAAACATAAAAAGTGTTCAAGTCTGTGGGGTAAATATTAGGTTGTAGACAACAGCTGTTTAACATAGCTAACCATAAAAAATTAAATATTGGGTGGAAAAGCCAGCTTGGCTGTGTCCAAAGATAACAAAATTCACCCACCAGTCCCTCTTAAGCTAAATAATTAAAATATTATATCTCAATGGTTTCATGTGTACAGCAGTACTGAAAAAAATAGCCATTCATTTATGGCTGCAGTTCCAGTTAGAATATATGGACAGTAGAGGAATGGAGGCTCACCCAGATGTGGCTTTTTTGGCAGGAACAGTGCCTACTCAGCCAAGATTTTAAAAGTGCTTAATTAATCCAGTAAACCTACCTGACAATTCACAAAGGGCAAAATCATCCCATAGTAAATTAACGATTACTTGGAGAGGTATATTAGTGATACATCAATTTCAAAAAGCAGTATAATGGATAGCTTGGTTAGTAGAAGATGTTTTTTAATTGTTGATATATATAATGAGAATCATCTGTAGACTATGTTCTCATTGAGTTTCACACCTTTTCAATGAGCTGGCACAGCCAGAGTTCACAAACAAGCATCAAGTGTGCAAAAACCACTTAACAAACTCAGCACTAGAATATAAATGAGCTGATTAAAAGAGATGCCGTGTTCCTTTGGTCCTGCTCATTGGTGTTGTTTCAGCAGTCAGTCTCCAGCATTTTCCTTAATTAATGCATCATCAGCGATATTACATCCGGTGTGCTTTTTTTCCATGGTGTCCTAAAAGGGCAGTCAGGTCTGTTTGGTCATGTAAAGGTTGACAGTAAAAGTCTTTAATGTTGCGTTGAGTGACGCTCTCTGTTAATGATTGCCACCAAATGTCTAACAACAAATGGTACTTTGGTACTCAGATGAAGGACTCACCATTTTTTTCCAAAGAGTCTGAATTGTTTGGGTGACTTAACACTTTTAAAAGCTATTTGCTCTAATATTCTCTTTGACTGTTGCTATGGAAGGTGTCATACCCTCTTTAAAGATAAACTATCCTACTGGAAGGTCAGGAGGAGGGTTTACATTGGGAATAAAACATATAAGAGTATGATTTTTTTGTGATATTGACTTCAATATGCTTGCGCCAGCTTTTGTATTGTGGTAGACTTGGCACTCATACAGCCTCAAGGGTAAACTGACCTTTCTGGGTTTGATGTGTGCCAGCTGAGGACTGCCAATAACTGTATGAACAAAGATGCTGACATTAGATTCATGTTTTATGCTCTTATACATTAATGCCATGGTAAACAGTCTTGTAGTGTAAAAATATATTTTTAAGGAGTTGGAGATTAGATACCACTAAATGTGATGATGTAACTAACAGGTCAAACAATTTAATGACAGATTTTTATTGGATGCCTGCTGAGAATAATCAGACAAACTGTTTCTGTTTTCATGTTGGCATCATATGTCAAACCCAGTGCCAGTTCAAACAATTTATGTCTGATTCTCAGCACTGCACTTTTGTTATGTTGAGGGAGATTGCATACGGATGTTATCTACAAATCCACCAAACCCCAGAATAAACACATCCAAAGTCTTTCTAAACTTTATATTTAAAAAAAGCAACATGCAGTTTCTTCAAGGACAGCAACCAGTCCACCTGGATTTATTCTCAGATACATTGGGAATCCCTGAGAACAAAGTTAAGAGACAGTGATTCCACAGATGATAATTTGATGATCTTCTACTCTATTAAAAAGTTCCAATTTAATGCCTGAAATGAAAACATAGACAAACATTTTATCTTGATTGAGGGTCAAGGTTTATGAAAATAAGTGCTCTTGTGAAGCACCTATCTTCAATTTACACATGAATAAATAACATTGTGCAGGCCACAATTTTGCATTTTTTGCATTTTTTGCATTTTAACCCATTCATTGCCATCACGCATACATCACTGCTGAGACATGCTGAGATTTTTTTGCCCTGCTCTGTACATGTCAACATGTGTTTCTTTTGTACTTTTTCAAATAACCTGTTTCATTTAATAGTTTTCATTTCATTGCAGTAAACAGCTTTCAGTGATAACAAAGTGCAGGACTTAGACAAGTAGGGAAAGCAGGATTAATGTTCATGTCGTTAGGAAGAAGACTTTGGTTAAACCCGTGTTAGCTGATTCTGTGGCCATTTGAGGGCAACAGAAACAAGTTGTGAATATTATAACCTTTTAAGCTGATATGTTGCTGGATGTGTAAATGAACTAACTGTTTGCTGTTTGGTGCTTTAAGAGCATCGAGAGTAAACTTAAACAGTAAAGAGCCAGCTAAACAGTTGAACAACAAGCTGAAACTTGCTATAAAACTCTGTAGAGCTAAGGGTAACCAGTCTATGAGGGTAACTGAAGAGTTGAGTGATAATTCCTCTTAGGTTCATCATTACAACTGACACCTCTCACAATGTCTGTTCATTTTTATTTAAAAAATTGAATATAGCCTCTTTAATGTTAATGTAAAACCATGCCATGTGTCTTCTTGTGCAAAAAAACTATGTTCAGTTTATACATATGTCAGGTATAAAATGTGCTGGGGTGTGAGCAATGCATCTCTGCACACATGCTGCAGAATAAAACTTGGAATGAAGATAGGCCTCTTTGAACTATCCCACAAGCTGCCAGATGTGTCTGTACCTGTCCATGACGACTATGTTTTACTCAACAGGTAGCTGATATTTTCTAAACAAAAAGGCCTGTAGCAAACCATAATCTTACAGGATAAATCAAAGTTTCAATCCTGACATTACTCCAGAACCCAGATGCATTGCTGCATCGGAAATCAAACAGAGCTACATTTAAATACTGTGGCAAATACTCCACACACTGGTAATCGCATTTTTACTTTTTTTTCCTTCATATTGTCATTTCTCCTATTCTAAGAAACAAATATTTCCAACAGTTACTATACTTTCCCCCACAGTTGGCAATATTTGTAGGATATGTTAATCTATAGAGCCAACAAAACCTTTCCACAACACAATGTAGTAATTGTTTGGTGCAGGAATTAAAGCCATGAAAGTGTTGGTGTTGGGGATGATTTTTTTCCCTCTTTGCTTTCTTTAGGCCACAAAGTCCACCAAAAAACAAATGCACAAACAGAAAGACCTGCTTGGTTCAGCAATTGTCTATGTACAGCATGTAAGCAGGAGGCATATTTACCGGAACCCCGATTATTTCAGCAGTGCCAGTGGTCATTACTGTGCTGTGCAGCCTCACTGCAGGTTATCTGACTCTGACAAACAAATCCAGGAAAAGCACATTCATGAGAAGCCTAATCTTTCAAATCTACTTACAGAACATTCTGCATAGCTCAAAACCAGACATACACGTAGAGAGAAACACTCAACAGGAGGCTGAAATCATATTTTGTACTTACAGAAAGGGTGGCATACGCACACAAACACATTACATAACGGTCATGTTTTTCACAGAGGTGACATATTAAGGCCAATTATGTTATATACAGTTTAGGTTTTTAAATGAATGCTTAACTAAATATTTTTTTCAGTGCTATAAAATACCATATTCTCACACAGGGTTTCCCCCTTTTCTGTGTTTACATAAATGTCAGAAAGTGGCAACAAAGAAAACAAGAAGTGTATTTTCCAAGAGCACAGGGTCAGCCTGGTGCTGTGACGTCAGGCACCGTTCAAGAGCTCAAGGTCTCAGTTCCTTAGAGTTCAGCATGTTCTGTGAAAGCAATTGCTGTGAAGCTAAAGGGAGGAAGCAGCCTCAAATACCCGACTCAGAATCTGGTTTGAAATTTTGGTGCCATTTTACAATACAGCCTGCAACATACAGAATATTACTCCTGAGTTATAGTGTAAACAGAATAAGGACCTGGTATTAAAAATAATGTAATTGTTAGCTAATTTATGATCAAATGAAAGTCAAAATAAAACTTATGCTTGGGCAAAAGGTTACATGCTTGATAAACTAAATAAAAATGCTGCAGCTTATCCAAAGTTACAGACAAAAATATAAAAGTTTAGTGAAAACTACAATCTCCATGGCATTCACATTTTCTTCACATCTTCCTTAACAAAGTAAAGAATATTGGGCTCCTGATAATTGTGACCTTTGAGTCTCACCTAATATCCCATATTCTCTAAATTGGTTCAAACCCACTACTCTACTAAATTCAATTTACTGATGAGATCCTCACCCTGCCATTTA
>JANJYP010231765.1:0-10995 GCA_024605115.1 Rastrelliger brachysoma | reverse complement strand
CCAGAGGTGACATCTGAAGAAATGGGGGAAAAAAAAACAACAAAAAAACAGCTGATGAAGAGGTTACTCTGATGAACTGTTAGACAGCAGAAGAAGGAGGACTGTCACCAGGAGTATTGTGCAGCCGTGGACAACTTTTTGCTTACTTATTATCGATGACATGACAAATTAACAAATTAAAACACAGGCATGAAAACGGGTCAGGGATGAGAAATGCGAGAAGGTTGTGTGAGGAATGATGTGGCCTTTGAGTGGGGTGGGATAAGAAAAGTTATGAGCATGCCATAATCAACAATAATGTTTAAACCTTAAGTTAAATTATGACACAAAATACAAAAACATCCATAAAGGCCACATTCAAGAACATACAACCTAACTGCTTGCAGGCTGTCACTGGCATGCGGTGCACCACCTCATCAGTAAGTAGTTACCTGATATTACAGTGTAAAAACCCCGGATAATAACAACACAACGTTGAGTTCACAGGGGAATAGCACAGTGATTTTTTTTCTTTTTTTCGTGCTTGCTCATCTATCCTGTTGCTCTTTCTTTCTTTCTTTCTTACAGGGTTAGAACTTTAATGACTGACTGAGGCGTTGAGTCAATCATATTTTGTCTCTGATAGGAACAAGAATCAGCTCAAATGGGGCCACTTGTATCCCCTCTCAATGTGCAAAATATTAGATTGACCCAATTTGATGTCCCTCTCTATGTTACCTGCAGCCGCAGCTGCAAAGGGCACTCCAACCACTGGCTGGTTCAGCCTGGAACAGGCCAGTCATTCAGGAATTGTCCCAAACCTCTCTATGGCCAACCCGCCACTGCTCCTGATGGTATCTAGATATGGAGCTATTGCTTTTCTATTTTAAAGGGTGACTCTACCTGTGTTCCTGTATGCCAGAAACATTAAAAGAATAGTTCACCAAAAAATGAAATTCTGTCATTACCGACTCACCCTATAGTAACTGCTTAGGTTATAAAATGTACTAAATTACTTTGTTTCGAGTAAACTCTGGAGGTTTCCATTTCACAACACTTCGATTCAGCAGACAAGCAGTATTGACAAATATTACAAAGTTTTTGTGTACTTTTAGAGACCTTTTCTTCTTTGGCACAATTGACACTCGTTATAAGGGTTTTTGGGGCAGGACGAGACCCCTCCTGGGTCTCCAGCTGCACTCTGAGGAACAAAAAACTATACTGGATTCCTCATCAGCATGAGGGTGAGTCAATAATGACTGAATTTCAGGGCGGGGGGTGGCTCTCTCTCTGAATCACTCACCCACACACACACACACACACACACACACACCGTCTACTGACAGCATCTTTCACTCATGCTCATTTGATCTATGTCACAGCATGAAAAATTATCCACCTTTAGTACAAGCTATGTTCCAGTGCTGAGTCTGAGTGTGTGAGATGTTTATAAATGCAGAGGAGGGTCAGACAGCTGCTGAGTGCCAGGAGCTCAGGAAGAGGAGCAGCAGCAACAGTGAGTGCTCAGTCCGCCTTTGTAGCTACTGGCTAGGCAGGCTAGGGGCTTTATATCATGCTGCGTTTTATTTATCTCAAATGTTGGAGCTGGGAAATACGTCAAACCTGAGTTTGATTCGTTCCAGTTAGAAGTCAGAAAACCAGTTCTAGCCAGGTTAGCTACTGATGGCAATACTAGGTAATGAAAATATATTTTGCTTATACAGACTGCATAGCAACATGTCCACAGATAGAAGTTGGACAGTGCTGTGTATGACTTGATTTAACAAAACTCAAATAAGGTAAAACTGCTAATAAACAGGATAGTGAGGTCGGGGCTGGTGAAGTTTATCCAACTTTATGAGTCAGAGATCAGACTTCAGGGAACTCAGAAATTACAACAATAAGAAGGGTTTTTAGAAGGTTATGCAGCTTGGGTATATGTCAATTGTCACTAAACGACATGTACTTGGGCGTGCTGGGATGGTCCGATGGTTGGAGCGCATGCCGCACAAACAGAACCCTGCAGCTGACCCCGGTTCAAGTCCCGGCTGGTACGGCCATTTGCTGCGTGTCTCACCCTCTCTCTCTCCCATATTTCCTGTCTGATTACTTTCGAATAAAGGCGTCTGTGCCACAAAAAATCTTAAAAAAAAAAAAAAAGATGTGATGTGAGTTTTCGAACTTGAATAAAAATTAAACACTAATGATAGCGATACATAAAACCTCAAAGATCCAAAAAATAAGGTATCCGTCTTTTAAGTTTGGGTTCTCTACTGATGAGATTTCTCTCACTACAGCAGCTCATAAGCAGAGACTAAATATTATTTGTTGTGATAAAAGCTTTACAAAGTCTTAACAGCACTGCTTCTTTCCAAAAAATGATGTCACTTTTATAATCCATAGATCACACTAGCGTCTGTTTTTATATTCAATGGGAAAAACGTTCACAAAGGCAACCAGACAGGCTAGATAAGCCATTGGGACAAAATACTTTGAAAGAGCTTGACAAATATCAGTAACTCTATATGCATCATTTACAATCAGTCATAAAATATAATTTTGATATCTATGATCATTTATGTGCTACCTTCTTTGAAAGTACTTAAATGCACAAAAAAATACTATTAACTTAACTTAAGCTCACTTATGTGGTGAAAACCAGACAATCATCTCACATTAAAAAAAAACAAAAAAACTTCTCTGCCGTGGAAGCACAGCTGTGGCAGCCTCTTAATGCGACGCTTTCGAGTAGCAGGAACTGGGAGAAGTAGAACTGACTGACAGAACAGAGAACCAAGGAAACAGGCAAAGGTTTGAAGAGAAACTGCTTCGAAGTGCCAATTACCTTGCAAGGGGATAATATCTATATACAACAACCTTCAGCAGACATCCTATAAACACTCTGTCCTAGAGTGACCCAGCATTAGAAACACTGAAAATATCGGGAATGCTCAGTGATAATTCCAAAATGTTCCTCATCCAACTTTACCAAAGCTTTGATAAATCTAGACTGAAGAGTGGGTAAAAATCACAAAATCCAAGTGTCAAGCTGATACAGCTATATCCCACTCTGTAGCTATGAACCCTGCCAAGGGATACTGACTGAGACTGAATACTTGTTAATTAAGACATTACTGGATTTAATTCTCTGCAAATACTGGTGTTGTGGCACACCAGTTCTTTCAATTCAATTCTTCAGTTCAATTCTTTCTCAAGGCTACTTAGAATAAACAAATAAGGCAAAGTTACTGCATTCAAACGTAATAGTGTATAGATGAAAACTGTTTGACAATGTGATGGAAATCTCTACTTTCATTTCAGATGGTGTATATATTGCTTTTGAAACATTTAATCTATTCTCACCTGTTTCTGCCAGTTGCCAAAGCAATTCAATTTTATATGAAAACAACAACACGTATATCTTTGCAAGTAAACTGTCATTTGTCAGTACACGGTTTGCAATATGTGTGGTATGACAGCAAGAGAATTAAAATTTAGTCATGCATTTTAAAGATTCATGAAGAACCAAACAATTAGTCCAATAGGATCAGAGAGAACATTGTCAAGACAAAGACATCAAGGCCACTCCTGGATCCACCCCTGGCCCCCAGAATACATTTGTGAGGTTATTATTATTCAATAGTACCTCCCACATATATTTAACTACATCTGAAATCTCATTTCCATAAACTTGCATTTCCTTGATCATTTTTCCTAGTTTGTTATTTTATATTCCTGTTTTAGTATATTATTTTATACTTTATTATCCTATATTTACACTCACCTGACCAAAGGGCACAAAAGGAGGAGGTCCACCTTCTGCTCCAATGTTATTCCTGTTGTGTTTGGCCAGACTCTGCAATTGAAAATAAAAGGGAGGCCATTAAAAAACTGAGACAATGCACATGAAAATGATTCAAACTTGTCTTGGCAAAAGCAGCTGAGCCATCATTACAAAAACTATCCTCACCCTTTGCAGCTCCCATTTCTCCACCATGTGATCAACCTCTCCTCCAAGGACAGAGATTTTCGAGTCGTCAAGCAGCAAAAGACCATTTTTAATTTGGATTGTACCAATGAGCTTTACCTTTGTTCCAGGGGGGGTATTTAGACTGCAAAAAAAAAACATTTTGGTCATTTTGGTATTGTAATTTATATATTTATGTTTGAGAGTTAAACAGATCTAAGGGTTCAAGACATTATAACTATGTGTACCAGGCTCCACACCCCACTGCCTTACCCATACCACTTTATAAATGACATGGAGCTGTGCCAGGGGATGGGTGGTGAGGCTAGGAGAGACTATTAATAATCCCAGCTGCTCACCCATCCTCATGGTAAATTAAAAGCCCCTCTATCTCATCAGGCCTGATAAGGCCTCTGCCTCTCTCATTAGGAAAGCACAGGGACTTAGAGGGATTTCCAGCTACTGATGCCGGATGCCAAGCAACAATTAGGGATTTTACTCCAAACCTCTGGGATGGATGCTGGTCTCATGATAGCAGCCAATCCAGAAGTGAGGTGCACTCTATCCTCGACCCAATCACATACAAGCACATATACACAATCCTGCAAACATACTATTCATTCTGATCAATGTTGCTACTTAATGCTTAATTGTCATGTCTCTAAATCACTGTTTCTCACACTGAACCATCCCTACCAGCCGCCTCCTGCCTGTAATCCATCTCATCCTTCTTTGCACCCTCACACACACTAAAGCGGACATTTTCGTACAAAACACTAACCACTGATGTTAGTAGCAAGCGTGTGTGTGTCGCTCATAAAGAGGGGATTTGTTCTGTTCTCTCCTCTCTTCCCATCAGGAAGTCAAGGCTCACATTCTGGGCACTCCACCTGTACAGACTGGCTAGTCACCATGGCAGCAGTCACCAAGGCCACCGTTGCTGGGATGGAGATGTAATTAAGGCTGGGAATTGTTAGATCAGCTGCCACCACGTGGAAATTGCAGATAAAGGGAAAATTGAGGCATGTGGTGGGGTGAGAGTGTTGTCAAGGGGGTGAAGGAGAAGGGTGGGTGTAGAAAGTCACACATTTGTTTTTGAATCTGTAAGAAACTGGCTGAATGATCAAGCTTTACATCTATGTAGATGCAAGAAGCTTTTTATTTATGTATTTATTTTTTAGAGTAAATTATTTTTAAACAAAGACAACTAATATTAAATTTATACTGTATTTAATAGTGATAACAACATCCCAAACAATCACAGTGAATCTAACTCTAAAACTAGTAATATAGGCACCTGATCTTCGACAGATGTTTGAACTCCAGTCCAACACAGGTGGTATGGCCATCTGTCATTTGTAAGCGCAGCATTCTTGGTGCGCCCTGGGACTCTTCATGGTCTTTGGAAGCTGAGATGTTCCTCAACTTCTGCAACTGGAGGACACATGGACCCTCCAACTGGCCATGTGAAAGGGAGAACAAAAGCAAAATGCAAATCAGCCGCATGCAAGCATGAATTATAACAGCTAAGTGTGAGGAAAAAAAACCTGGTAATTTGAATACATATATATTTCTGACACATATTAGAAATAGATAACTCAATGTAAGCATACCTGTGACAGCACAGGTTTATTTATTCATCTTATTTGCTTAATTGATTATCTTTAATTTTGTTGTAATCACACATAACTGATTCTGCTCACCTGCTCTATTCTCTCAGACAATGAACTTTACTTTACTGACAGACTCTTTAACAAGTCATGTGTAAATGCAATGTAAATATGTGTGATTCAAAACAAATGGAGCAAAACTGAACCTCATTAAAGTCACATTGCATTCATTCTGTTCAACATATAAACTGTACAAGATCTTACATCTTATTCTGAAGCCTGAAGAGAGCGTGGCTTAAGCTCACATAGAATTACACGTTTTAATCTTCTGACAATATCTGGAACATTTTGTCTCTCCAGTTGCTCAACTCCAGTTTCACAGGTGAAGAAACTGTTCCCAGATTCTTTTTAGTTAGTGAATTAGGGCCATCTAGTGACCTTCATGAGAACTACACCTCAGTTAAGCTCTTGAGCCTGCTCTGCAGTTGGTAGAAAAAAACATGCTATAGTGCATCATATCCCACTAAATTCATATAACAAGGGGCATACTTAATATAATTTTCAAAAATTTAGCATTGAAATGGACATTTAAAGATTACCTTTTCAATCCTTCCACTATTGATGTCGGATGGTAGAACTTTTCTCCCAATAGGTCGAAGATCACTCTACAAGAGATTAAAAAGAAAAAAGAAAAAGATAATTCTGTCAGTAATGCCGACATGAAATAATGCAACAGACTTTGCCTTAAATATTAAACATTCCTTTTTTTAACTTGAATAGCACTGTGCCTCGTGATAAAAAATAATCTGCTTAATGCTCTTCATCCTCGTGTCAGGGATGAGCCCTTTCACCTCAGTCCCAGACATGGATATCATGGAGCCAGTTCAAAGCTGTCAAGTAGTCACACCTGTTCACTATTAGGCTACATAGCAGTACTTGCAGCACCGTACAATATATATTATATGGAGAAATATAAGTACATACTAAGTCAAATTAATTAAACATTGATTAACAATGATATCTAATAAAATTGCATTTTATATTTCCTTATAATCAATATAATTGTTCACCTATCTACAAATCCCCATACCTCAGTTGCTGTTAAGATTTTTGTTTGTTGCAGTTTTTTTCTGGCTGCTGTTGTTAAGTGCTTGCTCATGCAGGAATATTGCGTCTCTTTAAATTAAATTAAAGAGTATGATCTACATCTGCTCCATGTGAAATGTGCCTTGAGATAACTTTTGCTGTGATTTGGGACTATATAATAAAAAAATAAAATTGGATATCTTGAATTTAACGGGATTATTGGGAGTAAAATGCATTATAGGTCAATTTTTGGATAATTGGGAGTACATACATTGAGTTGAAATCAAAATCATGTTTTGAGAAAGTTAGATTTTGATGATTTAACAGATAAGAGTTTAACGTGGATGGACGAGGGGCATATCATTTTGCTGTTACAAAACGCTGTTTTTATACCTCTTCTAATGTTCCAAACAACATCACATTTAGGTGGTAGTAAGTAGAGGGTCTCTGAAGACAAACCGAAGTGTCCCTAGCTCTTCACGTGTTCAGACAGTGTGTGTAGAGTGACTTTTATCAAGCCAGTACCTTGCTGGAAGCTTTTTTCCTGCAGACGCTATCTTTAGGGTAAGTCCCTAAAAGTCAACTGTACCATTTCATCTTTGTCCCACAGCCGGGAAAAGCATGACTCACCATAACTCTAAAAGTTTGCTCTGCTGTTCAACAACCTGTGCACACACCTCTCCTTCTTCTGTGTTGACTCCACAGTCACGTGCAGACCTGACTTTTACAGCAAGCAGCAATTGTATACTAGTAATTTGAGAGCTCATTTTAAGATTTTACTGTTTAAGGCCCTACATGATCCAGCCCTAAGTTACTACATGCTGATTCTACCAGCTATGTGGTACTAAGTCCAACTGCAGTCTGACATCCTTTGGCAAGACTCCAGGCCAAAACATAAAGGTCAAGGCTTTTGCAGTAAATGCAGTATGTTCTGGACTCCTCAGAGCCATTGTTTTATCTTCAATCAATGTCAAAATCTTACAGAAGATCATTTCAATGCAAATTCTATTACAGCTCATTATCTTTTTTGTATTTATATAATGTTAAGACTTATGTCAACATTAGCTTTTTTTAAAAGTACTAATTCATTATTGCTTATTATCATTGTTATTATCATCACTGTTATTAGCTAATCAGTGTTAAATGTTATCTCTCGATGCTATTGAAGTCCACAGATTTTTGGCTTCATGTTCATTTCTAATATTATGGATGGAAGTATGCAATGTATTCAAGTGGATGATCAAAGAAAAAAAAGGAAATAGTTTGATGTTAAGGTGCAAGACAATCACTTGACAGCGGGGGTGACTGAAAATGGATTAAGCTGATGCTTGGTCTGCCAACTGTGCTTTTCACACAATTTCACTCTTCCCAAATAAACATGTCAAAAATACTCGATCTCCAGAGAAACAAGAATTTAACACCCAATTTCAGTTTATGTGACCATGAATGTTTGTAAACCTAATAAATTATCACAATGTTTCATAACTATTTCCAGCAACAGTTTACAGTGAAAGCCTACTGTATAATATAGTATCATCATAAAAAATTATATTGTTTACCGTACTAGTAAAAAGTTGAGGTGCACTTTATCACTATAGAGGATGGAAAGTTGTATCCAGACCTTTGGCTGGTAATGTACAATTTGTAAGATTTCACTTACGTCAAGTGCAATACGGATGATGTCACTGTGCGTTATTTTCTCAGCAGATCCTTTCAGTTCTGCTATGCCTTCATCACTGAGGTACCTGTAACATCACAAAGAAGCCAGAAAGAGAGGGTGAGCATGCCTGACCGCCACAACATTCACTTAAACACATTAACCATTAAAATCTTCTAGAGTATCTACTCGCTACACTTACGTCACAGGAAATCTCTCACCATGTGTGTACACGATAGACAAATCTTATGTCTCAATCATAATTCTGTTAGTTTGAAGATTATGTAAATTAATCCTGTAATCTAACATTTAAAAAAAAATATTTCACAAATTCATCTTAACACCCTGCATAGCACTTATGTATTATTAATGCTTT
Organism: Rastrelliger brachysoma; assembly: GCA_024605115.1. Lineage (NCBI taxonomy): Eukaryota > Metazoa > Chordata > Actinopteri > Scombriformes > Scombridae > Rastrelliger > Rastrelliger brachysoma. Next base: position 2,320 of record JANJYP010231765.1, on the reverse strand, counting down.
GTTTTAAGGCACAGCAACTGTGAGGCAGGATTGAGCCCTCAGCAACTTTGCCCAGTTTTTAGCACATAAATAAAACAGCACAACCTCATGAGCATAGTTAAATGTAACATGGGCGCATATTCTGTATAATCTGACATGTCTAATTGGATTTCATTATAATACCCTCAGAGAAACAGTACAATTACGGATATCTGGCTCAAATGTGACAGGGGTTTTGGATCCCTGATGAAGACGTACGATGAAACACTGGGTTTTGATTCAGGATATAAGCTGTTTGAATAAAGACGACGTTTAGTTCTCCTTCAAGCATTAAACAGCTCCAAGCAGCACACGTTTTATGGAGCTGAGCTGCTTCTTCATTTGAGAAATGAGACCCCAACCCATTAACAATCCCGTAAAAGGAGAGAATGGCACCGAACACGTTACATATGGATGTTTTTGAAGATGGAAGTGGACTACACCAAGTCAGCTCCAAGTCTCAGTTATAAATATTAACGTTACACAGTAATGCGTGCTGCTGGGGACGTCTGACTTTCAAATGTATAATAAGTGTTGGGAGGGTCTGCCTGCTTATAAAATATTTCCAGGTGTGTTGAAGGATATCTGCATGTCACATTGATATGACTGCTTATTTAGTTAGCATTAACTGTAGCGTTATGCTAATGTAATGCCAAGTGTGTCTTAGCCAGCTAACGTTGTTCACCTCGCTTGCTGCAATCTTCCGTTTTGTCTGGAGGGAAAACTAATACACCACAACCTGCAAAACTTTAAGTGACCGTGTGTACTTGTGGAGAGATTACAACTTACGCTCATGTAAACACACATTACAATTAGCGTTAAGAGTCAGCCCACATCTATTTGGCAACACTAAAAGTGAGCTAGCTAGCCGACGTTAGCTGCTATGCTACCTACCAGCCCTCTTTGGTCAGGGAATCTGTCAAATCGGTCATTTTCGTCCAAGCTGTAGAAGTGTATATGAAGATACAAATATATCCAAGTGAGCACACTTGAATAAACACTATCTGATTCTGCAATACATAATTTTCGCCTAACAATGATAAAGCTCGCTAATGAGTATTTAACGCTCCTACGTTACATACGTCTACGAGTATGGAGTGTCGAAAGGGTCAAAAATGTATCTTCCAGTTTCGGATTTTGTTTTTCTTATGAAGCGCGTAAGTGGGGAAGGATGTATGACCCATTGGTAAAATTTACATTAATAAATGAACTCCCATTGAGTGAGTTGCATCATTCTTTAGATATTTAATTAAGCTCAGTTTCCGCTGTTTGTTTAAGTTGTTATAGTTTTGTTTGTTGTTTTCAGTGTAAGCTTTAGCAAGTTTAATAAGTGAAGAAGTAGTTTTGTTTTTTATTTTAATTTGAGAAACTGACTAGTGTTAGTTTGGTTTTTTATTTAGTTTTAGTCTTAGTTTTTCTGGCATTAGAAGAAAGGCCTTGATTTGATTTGAAGAAAGTTACCATTTTGTGCAAAGCCATTTTGTTATTCTATCATTCTTTAACCATTAGCAATGTTCAACCCAAAACAGAGCTTAATAATTATCACCTACAGCAGCTAAAACAAAAATTTAAATTAATGTATTAATAGTCAGAAGCTGCTGCAGAACCGAGGTTTTAAAGGGTGAGTGCCCCCACATGATAAAAGGAAAAGCCAGGTAATAAACACACAAGGTGTCTACTATGGTATGTGTTATTTAAGTCTTCAGTTATCCTGAGACCATGTTGTAGGAAAATTTCCCTGAGTTGTAGTCACATCCATATGATTTGATGTAACGCACCACCCTGAACCAATGTGATCCATTCCAAAATGCTCAAAATACTATGGTTAATGCACTGTCAATGACGCAAACTGGGATTTTGGACCATCTCAATCTTAACCACAAGATGGCAGTATATGCCCGCTGGAACGTTAACACTGCCTACACTCTGATGCAGGTTTCATAAGAGTGGTTTTTACTTAAAAGCTCCTGCAATAGAAATGGAAATCTTAATGGGATTCTATGCCTGTTATATGACAGTCCAGTAATGAAGCTTCATCGTTGAGGGTAAGGTTTCCCTTGCTTAGTCTGAACATTTCAGTTTCATTCTGACCTTCTTGTCTATAGTCCACTGTAAAATGAAGATTACTTAGTCAAAGTTTCTACTGTCAATTTATCCATAATTGTTAAAAACAGACGCTATTCAACATAGACTGTATATATTTTTGTGATTGAAGTTGTATTAAAAGGTTGAATTATGAGGGAAAATCACATTTCACATCCCTGTCCAAGACACTTAATCAAAGAGAAGTGAAAAAAAAAAA
>JANJYP010231684.1:0-12861 GCA_024605115.1 Rastrelliger brachysoma | reverse complement strand
AAGAAACTCCTGAAATTTTTATTACAACTTTCAGATCTAAGAGTGTTTCAGAAAGGCAGCATCAAATCCATTATGGATGTGACTTCAATCTTGCCTCTGGTTGATACTGGTGGCTTTTTAGGGTTTCTCCCTCCCTCACTGTTTTCTCAGTATATAATATCTTTAAATTTCTGAATTTGAAAAGAACATATGGATTGCTGACTTGCAAAATAAGCTATAGAGTAATGGTAATTTCAACACAGGGCTTTTTTTCTTATAGTCTTATTTCTGTCCCTATCAACGTGTAAATTATGAGAATGTTTCTGACCTTGTTATGAACAGTTCAGTCATCTACAGTAGGAACAGTGTCATAGTGTACATTGTAGGCTCAAGTAAAAAACTATGACTTTCTCCCGTGCCCATTCATGTGTACACTGTCTGCTATATAAACATGTAAAAGGAGAACGGTACTTTATTAAAGGTACAGGACAATACAAAGTGAGTGATGATACCATAAGTCGGAGAAACGTGCTGGGAATTAGGCATGAACATCTTATACAAATACCATTATTTCTTCATAAGCCTGAAGGTATTTGATCCATTGGATTGTTGAAGCTTGTAGCGGTATTTGAATTTGGCTTTTGGTCACATTATATTTCACTATTCCTTCTGCATATAAGAAGCTTAGAAACTGAGTAATGGATATACATAGCATAGGGCCATTTGTTTAATCTTATCATTCACATCTCCTTCAGATTGCATCTAGTAATGAGGATCACATTAGCGCTGACACCTTGTTGTGTTTTATAAAAGTGAAAAATTAGAATGTAATTTATTCTGTATAAATGATGAGTCACATCTGCCATGGTTGTTTGTATTTTCATGACATTGAAGAGGTAAGATGGAGTTAGAGAAGAAGCCTTTTATAGCACAGTTAAGTTGCTTCATGCTCCCCTCAAGATGTCAGTCTTCTAAATTGGCTTTTTTATTTATTTCTCTAAGACAACTCTAATTTTTTCTCGGATTAAGTATTCCTCTTGTCGATGATAAATCACCTCTTCCCCTCACTCTTAGCTTGTCCATATGTCTCATTATTTGTGCACTGTTTTTATTGTTTTATCCTGGTTATTCTTTTTCCAGAACGTTGAGGACCATGTGGCGTTTGTAATCACAGTGCCCACGGCGTTGGCTATCTTCCTGGCTGTGTTTGTACTGGTCTGCATTGAGTCCATCTTCAAGAAGCTTCTACGTGTTTTCTCCCTGGTCATTTGGGCCTGCTTGGTCGCCATGGGTTACCTTTTTATGTTTTCTGGCGGGATCGTCTGTCCGTGGGATCAGGTAAGACAAAGAGATGTGGTGGATTTATTTGTTGCAGAAGAACAATGTGGTATAACCTGTGTTTTCTTTGATGTGTTTCTGCTCTTTGACTGTCTAGTTTGGCTCAGAGAATTTGGTGGGCATAGATTTAGCAGCTTGAGGCAAGGACATTACGACAGATAAATGGTGACTTTGACTATGTAGTACATTAGGACAATACATCATTCTGCAGATCTCTGAAAGATGGAAGTCTTCATAATATCCCAGTCAAGCAAACATGGGTCAAATTCAACTAAGCACATAAACAAGAAGAGATAGAAATCTAGGGCAGCTGTTTTTGGATGCTGTGAATGCATTATTATTCTTTCATTTCCTTGGTCATCTTATTCCTTAAATCAGTGGCGTTCTCAGTGAACATCTGTATGACTGTTCTGGCTTTAGAAGTGCATATTTTGTGGAAGTCAGCTAAACATTTGTGTATCTTGATTATTTCCACGTGTCAGAGTCTCAGAGATCATATTATTTTGTTCACAAGTTCCACACATATATGACATTTCCCTGATTGCGGGAAAACGGCATGAAATCTGGTAGCAAGAGGTTCTAGAATTTTTTTTTTGGCTTTTATTCACTCTTTTTATGTACAGCTTGAGTTGGCTTCTACCTAATACCTAAATATAAACAGCTGCTTGCCAGACCAAATGTGATCTTTCTTAAGTCTGTGATTAGATCTCCTATCTGTGATGTGGAGTGTAGTTATAATGAACACGGATTAATGTGAAACAAGACATGGGGATTTAGATGGCCTGGAAAAAAATCTCCTTATGCTTACATTTCATCTCTTGTGATTTCTGACCTACATTTTAAAACTGGTCTTTCTGGATTGATCACGATGCTGCCTGACTTTTCATCATGTTTTCTTGTCTTTTTAAAATTGATTAATTTGGTGCTTTGACCTCATTGAATGCCAGAAAAGTATCATACTCTTCTCAAAAAAGTCTATAGATTATATCTGAATATCATTAAGATATCATTAATTTTGTTATTGAGGCCTGGCCATCTGTTACTAAAATATCCACAATATGGTCATAGTTGAATATGAATTGTTGAGTAGATTTGATTTGATGGTCAAGTATGGAAAGAGCTAGCAATGTAATAATCAATACCTGCTCATTAAAAATATATTGAAAAAATAGTATTGTGAGCATCTGTTTGAATGCTTTTCTTCAAATCTTCAACATGTTAAAATGTCCTTGACTTTTAGATGTTGACCGGCCCTATTCAGATGTCTTTTTTTTTGTATTGTAAGTGCTTTCTTCTCAATCTTATGACGTGATTTAAGAAACAGATCTATACATCACAGACTAACATTACACAATATTGAGAAAAAAAAAGAGAAAATGTAAATATCTGATGAGTCGCGGATTAATTACCCACAAGTCATTGAAATAGCTGTTAGAATTGAATCATCTTGCTGTTGGAAAAGGGGAGCTAATATCTGACATAAGGGTTTAGAATAGCAGGCATTGTAGCAAATCATTGAATGGGGAAGAATAGAGACAACACCACAAAGGAGAAAGGTTAGGTTATTTACAGGACTGAATGAGAGGTTGTCTAATGGTTCACAGCTAAACTTCTTCTTTTGCTGCAATGTATTTTATTACAGTTGTAGGTTACTTTGTCTGGATTCACTTGCAGTATCTGATGTGTACATTATAGGTGTGCTGTTGTGAAAATTGTTAGCCTTGTGTTATATACCCAAAGGTGCTATGAGAGATTTGTTGTTTTTAGATGCTATATTGTTTTTAAACTTCACAGAAGCATACAGGTAATGGTACATAGAGAGAAAGAGTGTGTCTTAGGACAGTATGTGTTTATGAGTAGTTCCACATTGTTTTTTTCAAACTTGCTGGTAAAGTTGCCAAATTGAAAACAAGAAATATAACTTTGTTGCCACACTATGCGATGGAAATCTGATTATAGTGTCAACACAGACGCATTAACACTGCCACATGGCATATTTTTACCTTTTGACTAGAGAGCCAAAGGTAGATCATACATCAGTCATGGCAATGAGCAAGTGCAATCAGCTGGTATAAAGGAAGCCTGGCAGGTGTGTTGAGTGAAACTGTTGTAAATCAGGTCGTGTAAATCAATACATAATTTTTGTGCATCCATTTATCAAGATTCTTGGGGCACATTTGTGGGTTTGCTGAGTATTTTCCATGTCGTTCTCTCATTACCATGCAGCCTTAAGAGTTAATATGTGTAAAAACAGCTGTTTATCTAAAACCAGTTTGCCCATAAAGCTTGTATTGACTGTTTTTTGAGTGTTGCAGTATAAGCTCAAGGGATAGGCTTCATTTTGTAAGTAAAGTATACATTAAACTTCAACCTTTATGTCTGAGATACATGAAGGCTAAATGACAGACATGTACTTAAATGTATATATTTGTTTAATGAATATTTGAAGCTGTCTTTTATATGTTGTTGTATAGTGTGTATCATTACAGCTACAGTTAGATGTGCCAAGACATACAAACAGTAGCATCTTCAGCGGTACAGCCATATGCATATGTTTCATTGAAACACATTTGACAGCAGCACTCATTCAGCCATATGCAAGCATGATGAATGGCTAGTGTGAATTTGCCTATCACAAAGCGATATCTAAAGATGCACTGATTCACACACCACTCTATTCATTCCTTTCTTCTGCTCACTGAAAATGTCAGGCTATTATGCAATTACTGCTCACTGACAGCTGCATCTTAGCCATGTTAATTAACACTTATCTGGAGAGACATTATTGTTGACTGCCATGCACCCTGTTTGTGTTTTTAAGGGCATGATGCCATATTATAGCTTAAGGAAGTTAAGTATTAAGTATTAGTGAAATGAATGTGAGATACATCTCCTCGAAAAACAATAAATAATATATATTTTCTGTTTACCAGTAACCCAGGGAAATTAAAATTAGAACTAGCATTCCATTGCCTGCATGGGTATTTTTTGGGTATATTTCCTTGAAACATGTTGATCACTATACTATAAGGAAGAGCTCACCTTATCTCCTAGGTTGACAAGGGAGGGTCAAATTCACCAAAATGTCTTCACCTACCTTAAATATATGTTTCTTGTTGTTAAGCTTTCTTCCGAATCACTAATTTCTGCCTTATAATCGTAAATTACAATTAGCTAGTTAGGTAGAGCTGCTCTCTTATTTTAACATAAAAGCTTAATTATATTTTTTAAGTGTAGAAACCCAGTCTGAATATATTAATTGATTTGTAAACCATTAGCGCCTATAAAAAAAAAAGGTCATATGATAGAGCTGTCATTCACTTTAAGCTGATCTTGCTATTGCTATTTGACTTAAGATGATGACTTTTTTTTAGAAGACTAAAAATATAGAGGGGGACAGAATCTGATGTCACTTCAGCTGTCAAGCTATAGTGATAATTTGGTCATTATAATAATTTTTCCTTGTCATTCTGGCTGTGAAAAGATCCCTTTTATAATGCAGTCTTCTGCATTATAAAGGAGCTGAGCTTTCTTGCTGAGCTGCGATGAAAGGGCACTTACACATATTTCACACTCAAAAAAGATCACTTCAGAAGACTTAATGTGAATAAACTCCAGTTAAACTTTTTAATAATTTGTCTCTCATGTCTTGCAATGAGTTAAAAATTGTGTTGAGAAGTATCTCCATGGTCAGGGGGAACAGTCACAGCGGCCAATTGTTTTTTTTCAATGTTTTAGACGTCTTAGATATATTGTTACAATTTTTCCACACTGAATTGAAACTGCTTGATATAACCACATTATCAACTCAACTGTAAATTTATTTTTTGGGCAATTAGGTTACTGACCTGTGACCATGTGAATGCTTTAATTGATTTAATGTGGTTGATAAGATGAATGTGTTTTATATTTTATAGCTTGCGTATAAATACATGACAGTGTTTCTTACATGACGATCCAACATAATTAAACCAAAAGATCCTTCAAGATTGAAACCTTGAGCAAATTTTGAAGACATTGCTGTCCTTACTATTTAAGTTCTTCTCTTTGTAATCTAGCATGTGAAGCATGCTGAGCATTTGCTTCTCAGGCAATTAGATTAATAACCAAGTCTTTGAATCTGTGGTCACCCTGGTGTTACTGTGCTGTTGCTAAGTCTGTTGAAGAAAAAAATGGAGGGAAGCTAAGCAAAAGTCAGTTAATTAAATGTTCTCTGTGCTGTAGCGAGGAGGTAGCTATGAGAAGTACAGGAATGAGAGAGTGATTAGAGGGAGGGCTTCATGCTCTCACCTGTCATGTATAGCTCTAAGCTCATTAGGAATGATGCCTTTTGTTGCATGTCTTTCACACAGTGTTGCTGTAGCTAGTCAACAGATAAAAATGTTGCTGCCCACAGTGACAGTTAAAAAAAATAAATAAAATGAATACTCGTGTATTTATATGTTATAAAAATACAATGGTACCTAAAGAACTTGTGGATGAGTTGCTAAGATATTGACATGTATAGTATTAGGAAAAAATGGTTTGAATTATAGCAAGTTAAAAGAGCCGAACTGAAATGAGACACACACAGAGATATAGAGACAGAGGATGATACATAAATCATGTTTAGATCTAAAGATCTCTTTGTACCTGAGTGTTCTTCTTATTTTTTCAGTTTGTGGTTCAGTTGCAGTGTACCATTTTACTAGAATGTACTTATAGTAACATTGAGTGTAAAATGTCCCTAGGTTCCCTCTTGTTTAAATTTTATACTTTTTTAACACACACAAACACACAAACATGTATACTTGCACACACTTACAAGTACGTAGTTGTAGTAATAGTCAGTGCTTGCCATGCTATAGATAGAATAAGTAATTAATCTAAAGGAAAATATATTTCAGATCAAAATTAATTATTTTCGGTGTGCTGCGGTGGTATAGGGGTAGAGCGCTAGCCACGTAGAGCTTTGTTCATAAGCAGCCAATCCCTGGTTCAAATCCCAGCCTGAATGGTCCTTTGCTGCATGTCTCACCCTGCTACATGTTAAATTATTATTATGGATGGATTTGCATGGTGTTTTTATGTTCAGTTCAGCTTTGGATAACTTGGAAGAGTGAATTTGTTCTGTTGACATATTGTGCTGCGTTGAAGTGGGATACCCAAATGGTGGGGGCTATAATATCAGCTTTATCTCACCATCCAGATGTTGATCCAAGATGGAGCCACTCTAGGGGCAGCCTGTTGCAGCCATTCCTCTTAAAGTCTGTGTTTTTATACTTTTTTTTCTTCTTTTTTCATCTGTCTTTTAATGCTAATACGGATATTGTGCGGCTGAGCAGATATCTTTTGGTTTTACTTGTGCTTTCAACTGTTTTGGGCCAGAAAACCATGCCAACAGGAGTGCCAACATTTATTTCCCTAAACAGCTGATCATGTTTTTTAAACCTGCATTACCACACAGAGTCAGGCCCCAAATACCAAACAAGTTGAAAATGCAAGAGGCGAGGGCAGGAGAAAGTATATATATTTTTCCTTCTATCATAATGGTAAATGTGAGGTCCCTGGCGAATAAAATGGTCTAGCTAGCTCGATATACTGGCCAAAACCCAGTGGTAATATTGGGAAGGCAGCATTATGTGATTCACAGAGAAATGGCTGTAGAAACATATTCTAAACTCAGACTGTTCAGACCAACAGAGACTGCAGAAGGAAGGCATATGTTACTGTGTTAGCCAGGGCATTAAACTGATAACTGTGAGTTTGAGACCATAGTGTATGTTGAATGATTGTTGTGCCTTAAGCTGTGGCTGGCATGTGTGTAATATCATCAACTTTATCCCTGCAAGATTATGAATGTCTCCAAACTCCTTGAGATTACATTTCAGGGGGAATTTACATCATACTTCTCTTTCTGTTACACTACTAGGTTTTTATCAGAGAAAAACCTAGCTACCTCTTCCTCTGCCTTCTTCAGCCACACAGACCTCACACCCTTGCTGCCCCCGCCTTTGCTTCCCTCTCACACCTCCCTTGAGATGACTATCGACTCTGTCCCACCCATCACCTCCCCTATTTTGCTCCAGTGCTGTGGAAGACATCCTGCTTTATTCTGGTGCCAAAGCAGCATCTCCATATGTCTTAAAAGACTGCAGGCCTGTCATCTTCACATCCCATATCATAGAAGTCGTGAAGGGGTGGGTCTTGGGCTACCTCAGACCTCAGGTACTGTAAGCATCTTCTGCTCACCTACCACCCTCAAGTTGTAGCTGACTAAGCTATCATCCACCTGCTACCTGCTCTCATCTGGACAAGATAGGCAGCACTGTGATTTCTACAATGCCTTCAAATAGGCTGCTTTTATGAAGCCTTTCACACTTACACACACACACACACACACACGCACACGCACACACACTCTACACACCAGCGGCTACCATGCAAAGTACTGGTGTAACCATCAGGAGCAATTTGCCTTGCTCTAGTACACAGCCACCACTTGAACACAATCCAGCCCTTGCTGCTGAGAGAGCAACAACAGAGGATGTAGATAAACGCCTCCATGACCTTCTTGCTGTTCACTAAGGGGCTGTTTGTCTTAACAAGTTGTGAGCAGTACAGGAACACTGCAGGGGACTGTCCTATCGACTTTTCCTTTTCACTCTGCACATTTTCTGACTTTCAGCACATGCCTGAGCCTTGTCATCTGCAAGTTTCCAGATGTCAGAGACCTGGGTGCGGCCATGTTGTTGAGTGGTGTTGGAGCGACCACGTACTGTTAAATGTGGTCAAGAGCAAGAATATGGTGGTGGAGTTCATAAAGAAGAAGAGAATAACAAACCCCATTTCCATCTTTAACTAAAGCTTTAGTCAGGTTTTAGTTTAGTGAGGTTGACAGCAGACTGGAATGGCAGTACAATACAGAAGGGACATGAGTGGAGCAAAATCTTTTACCAGTTTCTTGTGGCAAATGTAAGATTGTTTGCTGTAATCTGCTGGGCAGCATCAGAGACAATGACACAAACAAACTGAACTGGATGACTGGTTCTGTGATGGGGACCCTTCTGGAGCTCTCAAAGTTGGTTGTGGAGAGGAGAATGGTACACTAACTGTCTCTCATCTTGTTCACAACCTACCCACAAACAGTATCATTTAAAGCAAGAGACTTATAGTGTTTTGCTGTGGTAAACAATGCCACATTATTCCTGCCAGCTGCTATTATTCTGTTCAATGAGTCTTGTCTGCATCGAAATGGGAGTCCTCTGGCAGTGAAGTCTCACCTCACCCTCCCATATAACAAAGACAGACTAAATTCTGTGTTACTGATTCATATGCTCTTAATCCTTCCAATCATTACGGTTTCTTTTTTTGTAATTCATATAACTATCTGTGTATAAGGTGTAAATGATTCATATATTATACATTTAGAGTCAATAGAGTCTGTTCATTCTTTATGGTCTCTTAATTATAATTCATGTGATGTGGCTCCAGTGACTGCAATTTCCCTTTACTTGATCTCTGCATCTATCTGTGGTTTTATTTAATCCTGCTCTGCCTCAGTATAAATTGCTCCATAAAATATGTGCAGTATGGATTGTAGCCAGTCATGAAACAGGAGTGAAAGATACAAATATTTTCCTGTGAATTAACTGTAACTATCCTATTAGCACCACCTGGTATGTGAGGGCACTCCAGTAAAACTGTGCCATTTAGTAGTGTGGCTGGGCATTAATACCATAAAAAAAGCAGATGGCAATGCCCATGTTTATAGACAGATTTCCTGCACTACATAAAGACAGGAGAGTGGAGGAATGATAATGACATAGCAGATCAAAATTAGAGAAGTTTCCAGATTCTTGAAATGTGTTGAAAGTTTTGTTCTTCATCTATGATTGTGTTTTACTGTGATATGATTATTGCACTTTCATACAGCAGATCTCTATGGTTTCAGGAAATGAAAAAAAATGATTTGCTCTACTTCTCTACTGATAATCAAGATTTTTGATATCACATGACTTTGCTCTGTGTAAGTCAAAGTCAACTGATAGAAAAGTTACATCAAACACAAATTGACAGACTTAACACCAGTAAACGCTATACTGGTAACAATTTGCAACAACTGCACAAGAATTGTTTGTTGCTTGTTTGAATTGAGTTTTTCTCTGGTATCATACTTTTTTTTTGGTTGACTACCAGTCATCCAATAGAATTGAGTCAAGTCAGTATTACTTGAAATCTCATTCAATATTAGTGCAGTCCATTATTTTGTATAACCATGTAGTTTACTGAGCTTCTGATGATGATGATGATGATGATGATGAATGAGTTTGTCTGCAGCATAGCTAGTTTCTCAGTTTTTCACACTGTATCTCAAATGTTGTCTTGCAGTGCTGTCATTATTTCACATTTTAATTAGCTTGTTTTGTTTTGTTTTAGTTTAATTAAATAAAACACTGTGTTTGTATAACTAAAGTACAATGTTGCTCTACATTTTGGAGGTCTTGTATTTTAAGGACTACAAGGACTTCTGTCACTCTTGATTGATGAATGCCTGAAATAGTATAGTCCCCGAAAGCACACAAACGTCTGTTTAGACTTCAGTTGAAATGCAACAAATCACTACATTTTTTATGAGTAAATAATTCAATAAAACATATGAATAGTAAATGTGTTAATTATCTTGCAAAATATAACATAATGTTAGATGTTTGGAATGTGTCAAGTGAGTTATCATGTTGTACATCTGAATAAGATTAGGCTGAAAAACGGTTGCACGGTAGTGGAGAGAAAGATGGAGGCAATGATATAAAAGAGGAATAGCACTGAAACACTATGGGACCATGCTTCAGTTGGGAAATCACAACTGTAGATATTAAAATGTAGATTATACTGTAATTGGTGTAGTAGCATTGAAGTGGCATAGGGTGGCGAGTTTAAAAGGTCAAAGTGTTCAGTGTTCTGGTCTACAGATTAAATTACAGTGGCAGCTCACACTGACCAGGACACCAGAAATACATGTAGGTAATACATTTTTCATTACATTCACTCTCTAAATTGTAATACTGTTTTGTGACTTAAAGTGAGGTTGACAATATGTACATTAGCGTGATGTGGGACCTCAGGGCTTTAATCATCTCCACATCTTGTCCTTTTCCTTTGTTACACTGATAATTTATAACACTCTTGGGCTATTCTGCATTCTTTATGGCTCCCTTTTGTGTCTTTTATGCTACCATTGCCTGTTTTGTTTTTTTTTGTTTTTTTTTACATAAAAGCTTCCACTGCTCTCTGCACAGGGCAAGAAACTGTCTGAGAACCTCCTACTTATATTATCATTCTATTGGATGTTCCCCTCCCCTTTTTTTCTATTTATGTCACTGTATATTATTTTACACAAAATCCTTGCATGCTAACGAGTGACCTGGACTTCTTCACTGCAAGGAAATAACATGACTTGTGTATGTTATCCAAACTGCACGAGTCCTGAGGGCATGTATAATAATTTTCCTATTGTCCTCCATATGTTTTTTTTTCCCTTTTAACCCGAGTGGCATGAAGAAGCTTCCCCACATAGAGGTCATAGTCATCTATCAAATAACTACATTATTGCTGTTGACATTATCACAGAGAAGCAGTGAGACAGTATGAGCAGAAGAGCTGGTTACATTACAAACTGTACTGTCAGTACAGCAGTACCATCAGGTAAAAGAAATGGCAACGAGGCTCCAAATATTCCTTCAGCTATGTTGAGCTCATTTTCCCAGAGTTAGTTTGTATATAGTGCACTCTTCATTTTCCAACCTGAAATCAATTGGATGCTTATCCTCTCTCAACAAAGCCATCTCTGTTTACTGACGGTGGGGAGAAGGGCTTATCTGTGTGGTCCAGCCTCTACCCTCACTTAGAGATGTCTGGACCCTGCCTCATCTCTTCCCTTCCTTCTCTCTGTCTTTCTCGACATCTCGCTGGCTCTCACGCACACATTCACACATGCACACATGCACACAGTCTTTTGTGAGTACAGAGCCAGCATCATTAGAATTTGGGATAGGAGATATGGGGAATGGGGTGTTAGAAAAAAGACCTGCCAGATTGGGACAGTAAAAAAGAAGGTGGATAAAAATAGTCCTGGAACAACTGATGGAAAAGGTAAATAGAGGAGGTGATACAAGTGAGGGAGACAGAGATCAGCTCTGAAAGATGATCTCAGACAGAGGTGCAGGCCAATAAATAAAGAAGAGGAGTGTCTGCACTAACTTCTTGAATCACATGAATGAGGCTTTAGTCTAGTAAAATGAAAAATATATGTTTTGTGCTAAATATCTTAATTTGTCTCAGGTAGCAAGGCCATCCTGCTCAGACTGATTATGAAAATTCATTAAAACGAAGCCCTTTGGGTGACTGTTTCCTTTTTACTGCATATAATTATACATCTTCACAGTAAATCAACAAGTTTGTTTTTTTTTACTAAGACTCAGATTTAGTGTTTCTATAGTAAGAAATGAAAAAAGCAGGCCGGCTTTTTTAGGGTTAAATAGTAGACCAACACACACAGCACATGCTCATGTTATAAATCTAGCCTTTAAACTAATCTCTGCCACAGACTGTAGACTAAAAGCCTGATGTAATCTGACACTGCATCTCTATAATTTGTTTTATGAACCCTCCTCACTGTCATTATCAAGGAATTGATTCATGGGGCTGAAAGTAGAGTTGACTGTACCATGATGAACCACAAAAAAGCCTTGTCCACTTAATTGTCAGAGAGTGTCCATATGCACTTGCCTTAACCACATGGAAGGAAGCTCCTCATAATTTTTATTACCACATCAAGTCAAGTATGCACAAGAACCCCTCAGTTGTCATTCACCCTGCAGCCATGCATTATCCTCGTCATAGTTTCATGATTCAGTTAGCAGTATTGGACTTCATTTCAGAGCAGGTATTTTCAAGTATTCTGAACTCTAAGAAAAATATGTTGCTCTCCTAAATGTTTTTTCGCAGAAATTATCAGCTCACTTTTGTATTGAAAAATAAATACAAGGTTTCTGATTACTCTTCAGGGGAGTAAATAACATTTTGCTTAAAGAGCCCATGCAATTAAAAAACGTTTTTTCTGTTTTTTTTCCAAAATAAGATAGATCAGTATGTGTTTTTTTAGTATGGTAGGTTTGAGAGCTGCACGGCTAGTCTGATGCATGCAGCATACAGTGATAGACAAGAGGCGCAGAAAACCCCTCTTATCTGTAACACGTGACAGCGTTACGTAGACGTATCACCTGCGCGCCAGTTTGCTGCCTCGGGGGCTGCTGCTGCTATTTCGCTAAGTGAGCTAATATTACCATTTTGCAACGTCCGTGTTAAAAACAAGTTGGTAGCAGTTGTGTTCTCCAGACTCAGGTCATAAATGTAGCTACATTATGATTTATGTAGGGCAAAAGTTCTGACATTGTATCCTTGAAAGTAATCCAAATTGGTACTGAAAGCTTGTATGTGAACATATACAAATTAAGTATATTAAGTTGACAGCTGGGTTAATGCCTGTAGCTCTTATCCAATCAG
>JANJYP010231641.1:0-14832 GCA_024605115.1 Rastrelliger brachysoma | reverse complement strand
TAGACTGCTACAAAATGAGAATCACTATTTGCTGGACCAGCTGAGGGAGCTAAAGGATGAAAATGGACGGCTGTTCAAACTTTTGAGTGAGAAAGATTTTGAAATTAAACATCTGAAGAAGAAAAGAGAAGAGGAAAGACTGGCTTTTACAGGTATAATGACATAATGATATAATGATGTTATTGATTTGCCACAGCTTCTTTATGACTTATACACTCATCCTTGTTTAGGGACATCAGGCTTGGCAGGCGATGTAGCAGCCACCAAGATTGTTGAGTTGTCCAAGAAGAACAGGGAGCTGACTGCTGAAATTGAGCGAGGAAAGATAAAATCCAAGCAAAACGGCAACAGAATCAAAGAGCTTGAGAAAGAGGTAACAGCATTTTGAGTCAGGAATTAGATGTCATTTAAAGGGAATTTGTTTGATTTATATAGAGAGAGTAAATGAATGAAAATAGTAATGGTTCTCTTTTTTTCTGTAGCTGCAGACTGCTCTTGTGCACTCTCCATCAGGGCAAAAGATTGATACAAAGTTACAGAATAGTAGGTCATCTGAAGACAGTGAGACTGTGACAGTGAGTATGAAAATTATGAATTAAATTTAATTACTAATTAATTATAGCAACTCAATTGGAATAATTTATTATTTGTTTACAAAAACAGGAAAATCCCGAAGTGAAATCTCTGCAGGAGAAATTAGCTGCTGCTCAGCTGAAAGTGAGCGAGTACCGCAACCATGTTCAGTCTGTCAAACAGGAGTTGAAAGTTGCTCAGAGGGTAGTAGTGCAATTTTTTGTTTTTTCCTTGTCATATGACTAATAATTCATTCATAAACATGTTACCTTCATCTAAAGTTGCTCTTTGATATAGGCTTTGATCTGTGAGGTTGGGGAGGACGTCAACCTTCAGCAGTTATTAAGCTGTCCAGGGAGCTTTAGAGGTCGTTCGCAGCAGATTCTGGCTCTTCAGACAAGGGTAAGCTAAAATACTGAATTACTGAGAGACATAAAACAAACACCTGAACAATTAAGGGTAAGAGAAGAAGACAATGAAGAGCTTTTGAAAATTAAAAAATACAACAAACAAACAAACAAAACTTGTGCAACAGGTACGGGACCTTGAGCAGCAGCTAAACCAGTCAGCTCAGCGAAAACAGTCAAGTACCCTGAGTGTAGAGGAAGAATTTCAGGGCCTCCAGAAAACTCCTCCTCAAGATAGGAACCTGAGCTACATTCGCACAATTGAGAAGGAGAAGAGAGAAGCGTTTGAGGTGTGAATACATCTACTATTATCATATTCAATTGAAATGTGAATTAGTTATTGTATAAAGGCTCTGTTCTCTTTTCACAACTGCACAGAGGATCTCAATGGACTATGAAGTCCTCCTGAAAGACCATGATGATGTGAAGAAAAAGCTGGAAGCATCTAAAGCCAGGAGCAAATCTCTGTCTGTTGAAATGAAAACTCTGAAGGTCCAGATCTCCACTTTAATGGAGAAGGGCAAACATGATGACGAGCTTGTGGATGCTCTGCTGGTAAGACATTAAATAAGCGAAATTTTTTTACAGTTGTATTATTGGTGTATCTGTTCTTATGTGCGCACACAAAAATTGTAGTACATCAACATTTACAAAAGCTGTTGGTCCACCTTTTTTCCCCCCTATGAATCATCCTTTCAGCAACTAGAAAAGTACATGATCATCATGCCAACTTGGATTTGTACTGTGGGAGTATGCTTCATGTTCAGAAGTGCAAATCATCACGGAATTTTGCCACAGACAAACATTTAAATCACTGAAATTGGAGTGACACAGTTTTATATAACAGGAGGAATATATTGAGTAGTGTAGCTCTGTTAATGAGCTAAACATGGGTGGATGCATAGCGTGATTAAAGCCCTTCTGACAATTTGTACTTTAGGAGCAAAATGCTCTGTGAAAGGCATGAAGAGTTTAATATTAACTGCATTATTTTACAGTTCAGTTAATCAACCAAACCAAAACCAAAATCGCTACTGAATTCACATTAAATTTAAAAGTTAAAATAAACCACATAAATACATACTTCAGAGAGAGAGATCATCTGAGATTAGACTGTGCTTCATCAAATTAGTCTCAACTGGTACTCATACCTGGTCTTTATCTCATTTGCCTCTGGCAGAAGCAGCAGACCCAGATGCATGAGGTACTCACACGGCTCAGCCAGCAGCAGAATGTACAGAACAAGAAGACCCAGCTGAGCCAGAGAGAGCAGCTGAGCAGTAAGCCTTCTATGCACAACGATCTCATCCAGAAGCTTAACCAGATGGTTGCTGACAAAGAGACCAAGATCAAAGAACTAGAGGAGGAAATCCAGCAGCTATCAGTCAAGGAAATAAATAAATAAATAAATAAATAAATAAATAAATAAATAATGGGACTGATGTTTAAATGTACCTCAACAAACATAAAATTGTATTTTATATCTTGTTAAAGTTAAGATTCCGGATTATTAGCAACAATATCTGCCAAACCATTCAGTGTGTGCTCACAACTTTTACAGGAACAGGGCACACAAAGACAGTCCAGCTTCAACACAACAATTTGCAGTTCAGAATTGTCTCCTGAAGAGGGAGACGTTACCAAAAGAATGACATCTTCCGGATCTGTTTCTAAATTTGGTCATAAACTAGTGCTTCCTGCTGTGGGAAGTAGTGTAGATTTCAAGTAAGTGGACATAAAGTTGCATTCCTGTGTTATACACATCAATTATGTGCCAGTGCATTATTGGTTAAAATGTTTTATCTTTCTGTTCACAGAGGCCCAAGTTCTTCAAAATGTCCACAATGTTTAGCTGATGTGAGCTCACTGATGACCCAGAGTAATGAATATAAAATCATCTGCATGGAAAAGGACAGACTCCTTGAACAAGTTAACATCCTGCAGACAAAGTAATTCCTGTTATACACATAGTGTTTTTTTAGTATCTCTATTTTTTGTCTGGTAAACATATTTTTCTCCAATTTTTGTCTTTCATTTTCCTGTTGCCAGTATACTGTTGTTTTGTAGATAAATAGAAGAGTGAGTGGCCAGTGAAAATCCCCAAAAGCAACAGATTTCTTTTAATTTTGTTACTTTTCTCACTGAAGATGCAAACTGACATTGCAAAGCTAAAAGCTACAGCTGCATCTGGGACATTATCATCATGTTACTGGTGTTGCCTCTTATCTTTATCAAGGATGTTTTTAATCAAAATTATCTAATATTACAGTGCCTTTGCCATGTGTCTTCTGCTTGTGAAAGACAGTCACATCAAAAGCATTACAGTGTGGTGGTAATGTCTGTTCACTAAGAGTGAGTTTTGGCTAATCAAGTACACAATGGTTAAATAATTCACAAGAACAGTAATGAAAATGCAATGCAATTAAATATTTTCATATTTCATTTTGATTTCATTATTCATTATTTGTGGAGAAATGCTATAATGCTACAACATTAAGACAATTCAATTTGTAGTTCATTATGTATCCGATTTCAAGGTAATGGACATTTGTTGTTTTCAGTACTTTTTGGAGTTCACTACTTGGATAAACTTTATTATTTAGTAAAAACCATGACTGACAGGTGAACTGAAACCAGATGCACTGTTTTCATTTTCTGGACAGTTATCATAGTAAAATAGTGCTTGGCTACATTTTCCCATTGCATAACTAAATAAAAAAAATATGGAAATTATGTAGCTTTATCTATATCGCTAAGATTCAGTTCAAATTATTATAAAAGTAAGCAATTAAAAACTAGTAAATGTATCTATTCAGATATCTATGTCTGAAGCCTCATCAGTCCATCTTTAGTTGCCATCAAGAGGAATGGCATTATGCTAAACTAATTTAACATCAGATGCTTTCTTTGTGTCAATCTCCAGAGAGAAAGAAATGAGCCAAAGGTGTTTGGAGGCAGAACAGAAGTACCACGCGGAGCACTGCAGGATAGTGATCCTGGAGGAGCAGCTGGAGAGGACAAACGTGGACAGAGAATAAGTAATCTGTAAGCAGCAGTGGTGGAACTGGTATGGCAAGGCTCAGTGAGAGCATGATGTGACAACGTCAAGTGGTCAGGGGCATGTAGTCCATTAAGGATGCTGCTGCTGCTGAATTGTGAAATAGGACATATTTCAATGGAAACATTTTTTTTGTGTTGTTTATTATATACATTTCAGTTGTTAATCTCGTACATAATCGAAACGTGTGATTAATGATGAAAAAGTGCTCTCTTTGTCTCTGTGCTGAAGGGAATATTTTATGTGTGTAATATGCATGGATGTGTTATAAGAGCTTGATACAATAGTGCAGCTCAGCAAAAAAAAAAAAAAAACCCAGTGGCCCAAAGAGTATTTTCCTTAGAGCACAATAGTAGTAAATACTGAAAGAACTGCAACCATGATCAATTAAGACTCTTTCCAATATGAATGTTTGATTCATGAATAGTTTATAGTGTAAAATTATCCTCAATATGTGAAAAGCTATTTAAAATCCATACTATCACTATAATGCAAAGTCTATGGACCATGCAGGAACCTGTGGGCATGGCCAGTGAGAGAAACACTACCCGGAAGCTAGAAATGTTTTTTGGGATATATGCCAGTGAAGCAATTTTTACTGGTCTCAAATGGAACCATTTTTGGCTCTTATAATACATCCATGAAATTATGTTTGTTTTTTTTTTAACCTGGAGGTCCCTGATTGATTGACACTGCACACTGACAAATAACTAGATCTGGGGCAGCAAATTTTATGCCCATCAAATGTCAGATTTTTGATTGCAATTTTCCACCCAATTGATACTTCCTTATTAGATGACATTTACTACCTTAAGGATGTATTTGTACACTGATCTGATAATTCAACATCAAAAACAGTTGTTAAGCAGTGACCAAAAGATATTTTTTTAAACTTTTAGAAAACACTAGCTGCTAGCTACCAGCAGCCTGCTCTACTACATGTATAGCACATGCTCACGGTCAAAATACACAGAGCTACCTCGTGGAAAGGTCGCGCCATGCCACTTTTCAGTCTTCTGATTTCATTTTAATGCTCTGATTGGCCATCATGACCCTGTCCCTGAGTCTTTAAGCATTCCGAGCTGTCTGTAAACAACTGAATACTCCAGCAAGCCTGTTGCCAATCTGATATTGAATACACTATATGGAGGCTTTGATCTGGTCCTAAAATATATTTTTGTTTTTCCAACCACAAAAATTTAAATAGCAAATTAACACCGGGAAGAAATATGCACAACAATTGACACACTGCCAAGGGACAGTGCTCACTCTACTCCTCATGTTTGGGCTGTGCAAAGATGTTAGTGTTGCTCTTGTATGTTGTCTCCTGGCTGGTCATTCAGATGGAGGAAACAGAGGCGCTGAGGGCATCACTAAAGAGCACTCTCCACCATGACCTGCAGCTCTATGGTGACGTGATGAGACAAGTCAAGCATGTTTTCCTGCAGGGTCTGTGACAGCACAGACAAGACACTAACCAGGGGAACTGGCTGGTCCCTGTGTAACCTCACGTCCAGCTGAGCCCTACCTTCTCCTGTCACATGTGACAAACAGCAGCCTGCAGGAAACAGGCCCTCCTCTTCTACCACACAAACATCATGCAGACCACAGTCTTTTTCTCCATTTGAACCCTCATACACAGTTTTTGGTTCCTTTGTGCGGTTGATGACCTTAGTTTAACCACTTGAGTATACCTTGAGTAGCAGAGCTTTTAACGTAACCCTAATGGCATCAGACAAGTGTTCCTTGATTGCACAAATGTTTGACGCTGATAGGATGTCTCCCCATGGTTTCATGACTTGTATGCTTGCTGTTTTATAAATGTCACTGTCACATTTTATAAAATCAACATATGTCTTATCCACCGCTGGCAACCTTAAGTGCATTGCATGTATAGAGATCAACAATGTCTATTTTTTACACATTTGTGTACACAAATGAAGCATCCAATTTAATCAGTGAGAAGGAGCCAGACCTTCACCAAATGTTTTCAACCTACTATGACTATGACTTTCCTAGAGTTTTTCGTTTTTTTTGGCCCTATTTGGTTGTACATAAATGTGTGACAAGCCAATCCAAATAGTAAACACCCCAGTTAAGTTCCCAAAAGCTTTAATATTCCTTTTAAATATTACTGCTAATCATTTCTGACTTGAAACCAGCTGTGTGGGAATAGTGGTTGAAAATGAATGCGGACTCAAGCTGCACAAACTCCCACTGTAGTCCTCCATGCATTCCCCAGAGCATGTCATACGTATGTACAGTATGTGATCTTAGCTCCTTAATCCAAAGGTTGTCTAGTTATGCGTAGCCTGGTGGGAGTGGCTCTCATATTCATACTAACATCTGAGTTATTTTCTTCCGATGTAGCCAAAAGGATTTCAGCAGAACACCTCCCCCCCTCCACATCACGCTTAATTTAAAACCATGGCTGAGTTAGTGTGCTGCTTCAAATACCGCACTATTTCTTCCAGGACCCTGTGGGAGATTGGCAGGTCCCCATTGGACTGAGCGAGAAAGTGCCACAAGACAAAAATATCAGAGTTTGGACGTGATGAAGAAATCCTTTATGCGCAGAGAAACAAAAAACAGCCTGTGTTGAATACCTCCTGGATAGAAGGTGAGGCACCCTTTAATGTAGCGGAGGTTACCACTCACTGTTGAGATGTGTCATTGAAGAAATAGAAGAGATACCATGGGCCTTATGACCACATGCCCTACAGGATTGCCAAATATGTATCAAAGTAGCAAAGTGCGTCAGAAAGGGTGTTGATGGAGCAAATACTTGTCATGGTCCCTAACTGCATCCGAGTCCAGGGAAAATGTTTAACTTAGCCTAATAAATTTTTGTTTGGTTGTTTTTTCTAAATCTGCGCAACACAATTTCATATAAAAATGAAATCAAACATGTAGAATACTTCCCAAAACTGCAATCAAAAACTTTTTATTTTGTAGGCCTACTTGTGGTGTTTGATAGGAATGAGGCCAATATTACCAGTTTGGGGGCTTTTAAATAAAGGTTAATGCTGTTGGATACTCATTCCGCTATCACTTCAGTTACATGCCTATGTTGTCATAGATTAATTCGACTACTTAAGTTGACTTCAGTCATTAAAGAGTGTCATCACTTTCAAATAAATTATATTTCACTAAACAATTTTAATATTGTTTTATGAAGCTGTATTACGCAGAAAGGTGTAGATTTATTCCAAAATGCCCAATAACCCACCAAACCAAACACAAACTTATGTAAACACAGCATACGTAAACAGCCTCACCTATTTGTCATTCCAGGTTTGAATGACTCCTTTCTCCATCCTTCTCCTCAGAGGTATTCCCTCGTTCTGGACCAATGCTTCCTGCAGACCATTGACTGCATCCAGAAACTAAAGTAAATAGTAGAGCTGTGAACGCAGAGGTTAAAGTTAGCCATCAGTATATGAGGGATCTGTGAACTTTACTCAGGCCAGAAAACGGTTTGTACCTCTATGAGTCCATTCATCTCCTAGTGCCTCTCATTTACATTTAATGGAAAGAAAATAAACAGTTGAGGCCTAATGTGCTCATTTACAGTAAGTAGTAACAGAATAATGAGCTGTAATCTTTACTAAGACAGTGGTGAAGCAATGATGAGCACTTTTAATAGTGTGTGTGTAATGCTCATCAAAGCCCACTAGATGAATAAAATTGTTACTGACATCCAGATCTAAAGTCACACTATGGAATCCTTTACCACAGTTACACACATAATTCATTGTGATGTGTTGACGAGACAAGGGGTATTATCTGATCTCCATTTTGATCTGTGCAGCTTGCTTTCTTATTTCAAACGTTTGAAATTATGCTTGCTGGTTTCCAAGCTTTGGCTGCGCTTGCAGTCCCCCAAACAGACAGTCTGGTGCAGTGAGGTATCATGTCAATACTTGTGGCAATTTTGTTCATTTCAACAAGTTTAAATAAATGTTTCTAGATACAGGAAGCATCACTAGATGGCAGTGTGGTTGTCATGTGCTGTATAACCACTATTTATGTGTTTTTCTGGCATATTGACTTTTTATTGTCCTGCGATGATGTGAACTGAAAAAGAAAATCACAGTTAAACATATACAATATGCAGTCTGCTGTATACAGTATTGCTGTTCTATACATTGTAACAGCCATTTTAATGACCTAGGGGTAATTTAATTATTTAACTGTAAACATCCTTATATCTTAGTGGTTATAGAGTTAAAGAAACATCACAGGTTTTTGTTTATCTACTGAAATAGGACAACTGTGGCACAAAGACCGGAATGACACAAAAATAAACTGACTCTAAAATGGTGACAATATGGATTGGGGCATTTTTTGACAAACTGTAGCTCCTCACTGCCTGTGCCCTGTATGCTCTGCTACTAGCTGACTGTCCTCTCCTATCACTGTATTAACCTAGCTGTCACTTTTGACTCCTCTTTATCTCATCTCTCCCAACAGAAGAATGGTCCTCTCACTCTACTCCCCATGTTCTTTCAAACTGAGAAAACTAACTATTGCTTTAGGAAACAATTCACCTTACATCTGATGTTCAAGACAGAAAAAAAATCTGCTTTATTTTTACAACTCATGGTACTCAATTGCTGGCACTGTTTTTTTTTATATATACAGTGTGTTTATTTATATCCAAACATAAGAAGAGAATGTGTCAAAGCTGGAAGTTTGAATCACTGACTGTGTGATATGTGTCCATTGTCATTGGTGCAGATATCCTTAATGCTCCAGGAAGCTCACACATAAAGACTTGAAAAAATGACTGTAGCTGACTACTGTAAAGTTGTTTAACAGCATATGGTGACACAATGGCAGTTACATTTTGTGCATGATCCCCCCACTAGCTTAGATGTTAGCCACCAGCAGCTGGGATCTGCAGCTTTCTGGAGATGTGGAGACTGCTTATTTTTGTAGTTTTGCCTTTATTAGAGAGAGAGAGAGAGAGAGAGAGAGAGAGAGAGAGAGAGAGAGAGAGAGAGAGAGAGAGAGAGAGAGAGAGAGAGAGAGAGAGAGAGAATAAATTTGGAGAAAGTGACAAAAGGGGATGACATGCCAGCTGAGCCACAATGATACCTCAGGAAGCTACTTATTGCTCAGAAAAATGCAGTTTGTGTGTATGCTTAATGAATATAAATATGTTAAGCTTTGTTTCGACACAGTAATCAGATCCACTGATTAACATGTTACGGGGCCCCCCTGTGTCTGCATAGACCCATATTCTGTAGCTCCTTATGTTGTGCTTTGTGATTTCAAGATGTTCCCAGAAAACTAATCATGTTGCATTATCAAACAAAATTCTCCTCAATTTGAAAATGAACATATATGCAAAGTGCTGTGTCCTGGACCAGCTGTGAGCATTTTCTTCCTTTTTCTCATGTAACTGCTTTATGACACTGAAGTAATTGAAAACATATATTCAGTAAATATACTACATGTATAGGCTCTAAGTGGAGACTCTACCACCTTACTTGTCCTCTACCCCCTGACGCAGTGTTAATGGCTCCAAGCACATTTCTTCCATCATACAGAATCTAGCTCAGCAGACGGCCATCGGACGCAAATGTCAAACACTCAGTTTGTCCCTCTGGAAGGAAACCTGCAGGGAAACCTCAGTGTTTGAGGCTGGAGGATGCAACATGTTTTCTTAACCCATTATTGACAAACACAAAAAACCAGTGAGAGCCATAACTGTGGATAACACAAAAACACATACTGTGTAATTTAAAAAAAAAAAGTATGAATCACGTAATATCACATTGTAATCTCTTCAATCCTATTTTATATGTTTCTTGCAATAGAAACACCCATATCCATAGAGATTCTAGTAATATACTTGTACAGGCAAATATGTGCGCTTAGACATGTTTGTAAATGGAAGAAGCTGGGACCGGTATGTACCAAATTTTAGCGACAATCTTAATCTGGTTATATAGATTTGCCCTTTAATTTTTGCTTTCCAACAAAAACAAAACCCCCACACATAGACATCTTTGTTGTAACATACCGTATAAACAGCATCAAGAAACTTGCTGCAAACAGAAAACACCAAAAATAGAGCCACTGTAAATTCTACAAAAGGACAGATTCTAGAGAAGGCTTAAAACTGATGAACATGCAACCAGTGGAAGTTTAATATTGTCTCCAAAAATACTGAATCAAGCAAATTGATTGAAATTTTGAAACTGGAACATCTTTTTCATGGTTTTGGACTTCTGTACTTGTTTCTGTTTTCTGTGTCTACAGCCCATTTCTTGATGCCACGCATTGTCATATTGGAGAATGTATTACTTATTTTCAGTGCGTTTTTCTAACAGTGCAATAGATTGGATGTAAAGATTGCATGTGTTTTGCAGGTGATCATAATTTATACACACACATTAAAACAGTTGCAAAAGGGTAGAGACAACAGTATTTAAATGAGGGGTCTGCGTGTCTTAAGGAGTTTGGACGAGCAGAAAGCTGCAAGCACAAAATGAAATTTGATAAGGTTGCAGTGGAAGAGATTAACAAATATATCATGTTATAACAACAACAAAAACATACCAAAACTGACATATGAGAGACTATATGTGACAAAATCAATGCTGTTAGTAAAATTAAAAAATTGCACTCCAAAAATTGTAACACGGGTGGAAAAGGTTCATGTGTGTGTGTAGTCACTGTGCTTCCATCTCCTCCTCTCCACAGTGACAGAAGTCATCTGTATGGAGTGCACAGCCAGTTAATGCCTGCCTTTCAAAGGTATTGCACATTCAAAGGTGTTTCTACCCTCTGATCCTCTCCACACATAGACCAAACCTGAACTGGAACTGTCTTGTCGGACTTGTCAAATTCTTTTAAAGACACTTGTGACTCTGTCTGTTTGGAACAGATTGTTAATTCACCAACCTGGTTAAATCAAAAAGATCACCTTAAGTCCACCTTGATAGATGTTATTTTAACAAATCCACCCCACAAATTCTCTACAGTTGGAACCTTCTGTAACGATGTCAGTGATCAGTGTAGTTGTCTGTGTTAGAAACTGTAAGGTCCCTAAAGGTAAAACACGTTTTATTTATAAAAGGCAGTTCAGACACTTTGATGAGCAAGCTTTTTTACCTGATGTGTTTAATAGTGATCTTTATATCATCTCACAAATGACAGATTTTGTTTTACCATGGGATTTTTTAAAAATCCACCTTCCTGGCTTTATGTGACACTTATGCCCCTTTTAGAAAATACAGTATGTGGTAAAGTATGTTGTTTGATGATTCTATCTCCACCCTTATCTGGCAAAGAAATGCTGCCTGGGCAAAAGCAAAGAAATTGAACATTCCCTTAGACTGGACCCTTATCGAACATTATAAATGCACTAAATTAATTAAAAATGCTAAATGTAACTATTATCTTAATACAATAAGTGAAAACCTGATTAAACCTGCTAAGTTCTGGAAACTAATTAAATCACACTCTGGTTCTATCACACCAAATAGTCTTCCTGATCTTTTGCAGGTGAATCAAATCTAAATTAAGGGAAAAGCAAACATTGTAAACAGCTTTAATAATCACTTTACTTCAGCTGGCTCAATTATTGTCTCTAGTAAAAGCTGGGGTGTATGGAGGAAGGTTTGACCTGGTTTCTTGTGACCCTGATCAATAGTTCATCTTTTCCCCCATTCTGGCCTCTTAAGAAAGCTCTCATGAGCCTAGATAAAATAAAATCTTCAGGCCCGGGCAAGATAGAGTCATTTTTCCTTAAAACTGCTGCAGGAGTTATTGCAGTGCCTATTACCTCC
Organism: Rastrelliger brachysoma; assembly: GCA_024605115.1. Classification (NCBI taxonomy): domain Eukaryota; kingdom Metazoa; phylum Chordata; class Actinopteri; order Scombriformes; family Scombridae; genus Rastrelliger; species Rastrelliger brachysoma. The sequence continues at coordinate 2,992 of JANJYP010231641.1, read as the reverse complement.
ATTTTTAATCTCAGTCTCTTCTCCAATGAAATACCCAGCTCATGGAAATTGGCCTTGGTCCTCCCTTTGTTAAAGGGTGGAGATCCTTCTGACCTAAATAATTATCGCCTCATTTCCAGATTGTCTGTCATGGCCAAAGTTTTTGAATCGCTTATAAATGAGCAACTGATGATGCTTTTAACATCTCAGTGAGTGTCTGTCCAGTTTCAGATCAGGACATAGTACTATAACAGCAGCAATGCTAGTCACAGATGATATTATCAGATGTCTAGACAGTAAGAAACACTGTGCAGCATTGTTGTCCAAAGCATTTGACTGTGGATCATGAACTACTGCTGCACAGACTTTGCTGTGTAAGCCTTAGTGAAAGTGCTCTGAAAGTGTGTTTCAGTAGAAAACTACACCTCAGCCCTTCTTAATATAAAAAAAGGTGTTTCTCAAGGTTTTATTTTGGCCCCTATCTTCAGTTTTTATTAATGATTTAGGTAATGAAATAAGTCCAGCACATTTGCAGATGACACAATTACTTACACAATGGCACTGTCTTTAAACCAAGCCATAGAGTTCCTGCAGGATGCTTTTCAAATACTACAGCACTTCCTCCTGAAGTTAAGACTGGTTTTAAATTTATTTCCTTCACTTGCTCTCGTTCCAATATAGTTGTTCCTACGATCTTGACATTGGACGGTACATGTCTTAAATGGGTTACCTCTTATAAATACTTGGGTATATAGGTCGATGACAAGATGTCTTTTAACATAAATATTGACAAACTGCTGAAGAAGCTTAGGGGAGGTTTTTTCCTTTTTTTTCTTTCATCTAAAAAAAAGTTTCCCATTCAAAGCCAGAAAGAGACTTGTGCAAAGCTTGTTATCTGTTTTGAATTATGGAGATGTGATATATATGCATGCAGCATCTTCCCTGCTTAAAAAGTTGGACTCTATTTATCATGCAGCAATTAGCTCTGTAACGAATGGAGGCTCACGGGCACACCACTGCACCTTATGTGAATTGTTAGGATGGCCCTCCCTATACCAGAGGAGAAAAGCACACGTTGACTTTGAAAACACTAGTTGGTAAATTACCATCTTATGCCTCCAGACTTCAGATCTTGGTAAAACTTGGCCCCCTCATTATAGAATGAGCTGCAAGACAAAATTAACCTACAGTCCCTCCCTACTTTAAATGTGTTTAAAAATATTTTAAAATCAGCCCTTCAGGAAACATGCAGCTATTTTAATTAATGTTCACTTAAAATTACCCTTCACTAATGGTTTTATGTATTTTATGTCTTCATCATATGTTTTATTGTGTTGTGTGTGGAACTTATGTGTGCTGTCTTGGTCAGGGCTCCCTGGAAGAAGATATCTTGTATCTCAATAGGACATCTCCTGGATGAGTAAAGGCTAAATAATTACATATAGACATAGTGCCAGCGAAATCACCTTCAAGTTTTGTAGATCGCAATGCATGTGCTAAATAACATATTTGCATTTTCTTCTCCCTGTATTTTGCACACTGGGGTTAAAACATCCCATATTGAATATTCATTATGACAAAGGTACTATGGACAGCGCATACTATCTTGCACATTTGAAGGATGCAATCTCAGTGTGCTGTGATAGTAGATCAGCTTACAAGTGATGTCAAGATTACACATGCAAACCTTTAGTAAATCAGGTTCTTAGTGCAGTGAATATGTTTTCACCATTTTGCTGTGTTTTGTCTGTTGTACTCATTTTGTTAACAGTATCACACAGAGCTCTACAATTTCCTCTCATATACAGNACACACACACACACACACACACACACACACACACACACACACACACACACACACACACACACACACATATTACCTACTTTACACCTGCTACTGCTTGTTTGTTTGTTTTAGCTTAGTCTTGGATAGTGTTTATCGTTATTAATTAAATTTAATAATATTTAATTTCATAATTATCTCTGATAATTAAGAATTATAGCTAATAACCAAATATACCCTTTTCATACACTAACAACAGGCATGGTAATTGTGTTCAACACCTGTGACGAATCCAATCACCGGGAGCTATTTGTGACTAAGGCAAAGGACTAAACCCTTGGCTGAAAAGAAAATCTTGACGATATATTTTGTCACTGTTTAATTACAGACTTTCCAAGAAAAATGGACAGATTGGCAAATGGGGCTATAATGACAACGAATCCACTTTGGATGAAAGCATTTCTTATTATAGAGTCTTTTAGACCTTCACTATGCCATGAGAATGATGCTTGACTTTACAGTATATGGAAAGCATTTTCCTGTTCAATACTTTACAGTTGTTTATCTGGAACCTTTATGTAGGCTACTTCACAAGAGAAGGAAAAATAAAACAGATTGTTGGCTGTGAACTGTGTAATTTATGGGGAATAATTCATTTTAATTTCTTTATACATTCCATCAACAGCAAAATTATGCTTATTAGACACGCTTCATACCATATTAGACAAAATTCCTTGTGGCAGTCCCATTATTGGTGGTGACCTAAATAATGTTGATAAATTACATCAATGAGGCACTAAATAGAACCCAAAGATATCTTCTACATGTCTATTAAATTTCATAATAAGAATTAGGGAGACTAAGGAAGGCAAATGGAGAATTATAGTACAGACAGAAAAATAGATTTATATTCTAAGAAAAGTAACTTTCATAATCTCTGTTAAATGGTTTAAAGGAATAGTAGGAAACGTGGGCTACAGCAAGTAATCATAAAGTCATCAGTATGTCACCAGAGACTAAGGATCATGTTCATTTGAACATAAGCAAATCATGTTTATATTTTGGTTTTGGCCTGAGAAGAAGAAGTCTCCAATTGAGTTTCTGATTAAAAAAAAAAAAACACAACAAAATACTATTATCTATTATCAGTTATTATTATCACACAGGAGAAATAAGTAACACCAATAGTTTGCTATATATATATATATATATATATATATATATATAT
>JANJYP010231533.1:0-17072 GCA_024605115.1 Rastrelliger brachysoma | reverse complement strand
AAGCATCAGCTATGTGACTGGTAGGAAATCGTCTCTTCCATCCTCAGGGAGAATAAGAAAAAAAAACAAAAACATGTATATTCATAAACTTTCTCCTTAACTGCAGCTAGTGAAGTGTGCAGAGATGTTTTGTCATCTTTCATAAATCATACTGTAGAAAATAAATACTGAAAAAATTTAAATACAGACTGAGAAATCTGCTTTTTCAGCCTTATTACAATGTACACATCAATATAAAGAAAAAGATGTACAGTATAAAGACATTTTTAGCTAAGAGTCAGTGTTGTTTTTTATGTCTAATGCAATGTTTTAAAAACTGTCACTTTTAATTGTATCTGTGTAGTGTGCTTACTCTGACTTAGCTTAATTCAATATAACCGGTTTAATTGTGCTTTTATTTTACCATGTGTTGCTTTTATATTTTGTCTTGTTCATTTTATGTTTTATTTAAAGCACTTTTAATTGCCATGTTGTTGAAACGTGCTATACAGATTTGCCGGAAAGATCGTGGTACCACTTCATTGAAATGCAGATCTGTGATTGCAGGGCTTCTCCAGTTACCTCCATGAAAATCACACTACATCCATCATTCACACCAAACTTCCACACCTGAATTTCTTGACACACATAGTAGTAAAAAAAAGCGAGAAGAAACCTAGAGAAGCTGAGGAAGATTCACTGCTGTAAAGATTTCTTCTGACATGCGGGAGTGACAAGCTGAAGACCAATCATGGTTGTTTTGATCCCCTCGGGAAACAGAGCCCAGCTGTGAGCAGCTGAGCTGTTAAGGGGCTACTGTACTCCGTCAAAACTGCTTGTTGGATGGTCGAATGGCTTCAGAAACCCCCCTATTCTGACATCGGGGCAGACGAAAGAGACATCCCTGATGCTCTTCTTGAGGTTTTTTCTTTTTTTGGGGGAGTTTTTTTTTCCCTATCTGAATCAAGGCTGTTGTATTGCTGTAGATGTTAAAGCCCCCTGAGGCGCAGTTGTGATTTGCGATACTAGGTTGTATTAAACTGACTCGACTTTCACACTATGACTGGCCAGCTGTGCAGAGGTGGGAAAGGAGCCCTAGGGTTTGAACTTCTCTCTCTCTCTCACTTCGACTCTCTCTATTATTAACTATTTCTGTCACATTTCATGCGAACAAACCGAATGCAGCGCTGTGTAAATGTCTTCCAGGAGAGACTGTCTGAAAAGCCCCAACGACTATAAACACTTTTACATTTTCTAAAACGTTGTACAAATGAGTTCTGATGGAGTATAAACCGACTCTAACTCCTATGTGGAAACACAAACAAATGTGGGAAAAGCTGATAGTCACAGTTAACGGCCACCCAATTCAATACAATATAACTTTAAATTGCTTGGAAATTAAAGGTGTAGTGCGTAGAATTTAATGGCATCTACAGAAAAAAGGAATATAATACTCATAAGTACGTTTTAATTAGTGTAAATCTCCACATAAAATAAGGTCTGCTGTATTAATATCCACACAGGGAGCATGTCCTCTTCCATGTTGCAGCACCATGTCTCTAAACTAGCCCACCATATGTTATTCTACACGCTTGGAAGGATTTGGGGAAGGGAGCGATATTTAGTTGGATGCAATCTGCAACCTCAAAGCTACACGCCACTAAATCCTACAAACTGCCCCTTTAACTACTTCACTGGGTGCCGGTGTAGTCGCGACAGGAGAAAATAACCGTCCATCTAGAGCTGAGTATGTAAATAATGTGTTTAACACTGACACATCCGCAAGCTTCTGCTCTTGAGAGGCAAAGATAGAGCTGCAGCTTTGAGTCCATATGTGCCAACAGGGTGTTATTATCCGCCTCTGTTAAATACAGACCTACATCAGGAATCAGCAAGTAAAATATCTGTTGAGCAGCAGCTTTCTCTGTCAGACAAATCGCCCGGAAAGCTAAATCCAAACCATGCACTCTTTGCTGATTTTGATACACTTCCCTCAAAAGTTCATCTCATGAGCAGTAAAGTGCTCTTAAATCTAATACACTTGGTTCTTGACTTTATTTTTCTTATCTTTATTCTTCCTGTTGCTGATTTCTTTCCCTTTAACATACATAATTTATTTTATTTTTAAATGCACGTCTAGCACAAGAACTTTTAATGTATTCAATTGTTTGATTGCATTTTTATTGTGTTTGCTTTAATGGCTTGCTGTAAAAGGGAAAAGAAAGCTATTGGAGAAGTTTCCCACCCAATTTAGCTACTTTTTTAAAAATGTAATCTGATGAGTAAATATTGTTTTGGGCAGGTTGCCACTTTTTGTAGCATTTGGTTTGTTTTCCACTGGCTATTTTCCCATAAATCAGCTCTTCATCTGAGCAAAATGAGACTGATACTGCACTACATTCAATGGGCTCATGCTTTGTTCATATCATATTAAAGTTATCACATCAACATCCAGGTTGCAATTATACACTTTTTTCCTGAAACATCTGATATATCTGACGTGGCACTTAATAATACGGAAGTTCCTGAAAACTGAACAATCATGCACGCTTCAAATTATCCAAAGACGACGTTGATTTAATTAAACCCATGTGGAGTTAATCCACTGTTTTAATCTTTACATGACTGCCTAATATGGCCTAATTATGCCAATAAAACAGGAAATTGGGGGCGATTGGATTGGTATATGGAAAAAATTGTGCTATTTTTATAATGATTGGGTGAGATTTAGGTCACTTGGACAATGAAGCTCAAATCTAATATAAGGCATATTACTCTCTGACACTGGATATAAATCATAAGATGCAGAATCATCTAATACGGACATATTCAGAGACACATAATTCAAGGTGCACCCAACCTGCTCAGCTTTATCTTTCCTTCAGGCTTTGGTTAAGTTTGGCTGCAGCATGCAGTGACAGGCAGAGATGCTGTCTCTTATTGTTCGGGTGTTATCAGCAGCTGACCTCGAGTCACCTCCTCGTTGCCCTCGGTCTTCCTCAGCAGGACGACTCACTGAGATAACACACCAATCACCCCCCCTCCATCCTCCACCCCCAGCCACCTGACTCAATGGGGTACATCTGCATCTTGCCTGATCCATCATCCTACACAGCCTCGTCTCAGAGACTTTCCCTATCATTCTGTAGCTAATGAATTTTTATCGTATGGAGTGCTATAAATATGATCCCCAGTATGAGGTCGTATGATTTGTTTTATATGAGATCTGGAGGATAAGGAAAATCATAAAGCTACTGAACTCTTGAGACTGAGTGGAGCAGGTGGACGGCGTGATCAAACAATAAAGGCGGACAACTTACGACATTACATACTGTAGGTGGAGGAACCTTTATCGATTTCAACCATGTTGCCCGCATGCCACTATATATATGAATGTTTTAATTTCAAGTGGTATCACAATAAACCGAACAATGCTGCAATGTGGCCCTGTAAAAAATAGCTTAAGCTCATTTTCAGTCCTGCTATTTTCCTCACCAGGGATTTTAAATGGATGTGCGTGCTACATCCATTAGCCACACACAGAAGTTATAAGCACCTCGGTATATGTCTCGGTATTGCTCGATGAAAGCTTTTGCTCCACTTAAAATGCTCCATTGCCCTGAAATATTACATTGTTAATCATGACGAATAAATATGTCTACCAGCAAGCCTGTCATGTGCACAGAGAGGATATGAGTGATGTGGATCGAGTGGGAAGACGCCACAGCTTCTTAATATCCTGTTTAAGTTCAGGAAAAATATGTGGGAGGCACATAATTGAAGTGGTAATACTTTAAGGGCCAATCTAAAGAGTCTATTAAAATGTAAGATTGTTTACCAGAGGCTGCGGGGACAATGGATATTTAATAGAGTCAGGGAATAAATATTTACACAATACATTATTATATATTATTAATGTTGTTTTTGTCATGGAAGAAGTATTTGTTGGATGTTTTGTGCAAATATTCTTATTTGCTTTATTGCTGAGTATTAAACTGTATAATCAATAGGAAGCTAAAGCCAGCAGATGGTTAGCTTAGCTTGGCATAAAGATGGTAAACAACACCTCTAAAGCTTGTTTATTTATTCTGTACACAAGCCAAACTGTAAAAATGACACTTTGCTGATAATTTGCACAAGCAGAGACTACAGGAAGTTACTGATCCCAGCCAAGGAATAGTCTATCAAGCTAAAAGGCTAGCTGTTTGTCCTGGTTTCCAGTCCAGCTACTGGTTGTACAGACATGACAGTGATGCTGCGTAGATAATGTAAAGATAATAAACATTGTGTGTGAACAAGCAATTCAATTCATTCATTCAAAATGCAGATCTTTTCCAGGGAAGCTGAGATAGATTTATAGATATAGGACATTTAATATCACAGACAAATAGGCTAGGCAACATGTTAAAGGAACATTATGAGGAATATTGGACAACATTTAATATGAAGCCAGATTAAGATGAGACACTACAGGTGAATAGGGATTTTTTTTATTAATAGATATCACCATGAAACTTTCTCAGTTGATTACTTAGAATAGTATGAAGAAAAAATGTATTACAAGTTTTTTAAATGTGTATGTTTAATTATGCAAATTATCCATTATCTCATTAGAAATGCTCAATTTTCAGTAGATAAATCTGAGTCTATGATAAAGCCAGCTACTAAATTCTTTTTTCATTTTGTTAACACACAAGATGAATAAAAATTACAGGAGGATTTCAGGATATCAAAATCAAAATGTACTGTCTATAGCCTTAAAAAAGTCGATTTTCACCATATTTTTGAACAAAATGTAACATAAATCAGGCCAGGAATGATTTATTAACAAACCCCTCTGTAAATATCTTCATAATACTTTTGAGTGTATAACTGGAAAGTTTGGTGTAGGTAGGTTTTACATAGGCTGAGATATTGATACTGGATTATGAGAAAAAAACTCATTTTGAGAAAACAGCATTTAAAAATTTAAATAGTGGGTAAACCTTATGCTGCAAGTGAACACTGTCATGAAATAAACATCTTAATGTATGTTTTCAGTGTTTTTGTTACAGTAACTTGAAAGAACACATATTGAAGGAGTAAACTAGTTCAATATTGACCACTGCGTGTTTCCCCTACTCCTAGTCTTTGAGCTGAGTCAGTCAGCTGCTACTGGTGCTTTCATATAATGTAAAGTTAATACACACACTTTTAAACTTTTCCAGTGAACTTGGGTTAGATCTATGACATTTAATATTAGGTCATGTTAAAGGAACATTGAGAAATTTGCTTAGAAGAAAGAACTTAAGATCAACAGCATGTTTGCGTCTGTATGGTAAATATGAAGCTGAAGAAAGCAGCTGGTTAGCTTAGCTTAGCTTAAAGACTGGAAACAAGGGGGAACTGCTAGCCTGGCTCTGTCCAAACGATGCGTACAAATACCTCTGAAGCTCAATAATTACCACATTAATCTGTGTATTTAGACAAGCTGTTTCCAGTGCTCTAGTTAAAGTAAACCAAACTAATCCATGCAGCTGTTCTCTCTTGCTTCATATCATTCAGACATGAATGATAATCTTCCCTTCATTTAACTCCAGGCAAGAACATGAATAAGCAAATTTACCAAAATGTTCCTTTGGGATATTTATCTTAATCAGGCATCATAATTTAATTTCTCACATCTATCCCACATTTGTTGTTCAAATTAACATCAGATCGTTCTCTCTTGCTCTGTAGAGTAAAAAAGCAAAGACATCAGATTTCTTTGGAGAGTCGGGACCTTGGCTAGGCCTGACCTTTGGCCCTGGGCCCTGAATGATGGCAGCAAACAACAAGTCAGCATGAAGAAATGATGCATCCATCACTCTGACTCTGTTGAATCAACTGAGCCCTGACATTTGGGACCCGCGTGCTCAGATGCCAGTGGCCTCATGATGCATTATAGTGGAGCTGATAATGAGAAAAATGGAAAGCCTGCAACGTTTTATCACAAAGGCAGCATTATCGCTATGAACGAATCCTCAGCACTGCTCACGCAAGACACTTCACCTGCAACGGTTGAACACACTCGTTTCTCTTCTTTAGAGCTACATTGACTTAATCCATGAGATGAATTATTATTTCAACGTGCAATGCTGATGCAACTCAGAAACTCTGAATAGTGTAAAGTATACTGTTTAAAACTGAAACGACTGCTGCGACTGCTCTACAGATACAGAGAAGCAAAGAATTAATTATTGATTAACAAAGTTTCTGATATGTCCTCTGAAGTCACTTTCTATATTCAGCTCAGTTCCACCACAAAAACTCTTGAAAGCACTTTCCTCCTCTGTAAAAAATATTCTGGGATGAAACCTCCAACGCTGAAACTGTCCTTATTGACTTTTTGGGTTGCCCGTTGGAAGACACCTAAATTTATATCACTCTGTTTACCGGACAAAAAAAAAGAGTTAAAGTGTACCCTCTGGGTGTTTTAGTATTGTCTTTGCAGGTGGGAAGAGATCACAGTGTTCAACAAAAACAACATCAGGCTGTGATGAAGGCTTTGTAGCTAACATGCAGGTCACAGTCAGAAGCAGTGCTTGAGATTTAATTTAATTATAGCTTTTAACTCACTTTTTCAGGGCTTGTGTGTTTATATTTGAGTCTAAAATGAGACGATCCAGATCTAGTTTGGTGTGTAATAATTTGCTAATTTGTGCTCTTGCGATTCAACAAGCCATTCAGATTTGATTCTTACATCACTTGGGGCTTGTCCTGCCTCTATGTGACACTCCGCTCATTACATTTCCTAAGGTCCACCATGCTTCTCTCATGTGCTGGCTACACTAAATTAAGCTATAGGCGAAAAAATGTGCACATATTTTGAGGCTGGACTGGAGGACAGGGTCGCTGCTTGATGACAAATGACTGCTGACCACCGACCAGCTCTGGAGGAGAGAGCTGGGTAGCAGAGAGCCCTGCCATACAGTTACTGCTGCTGTCTAGTCTTCTGGAGAAATTAACACCCAATTCTGCTCAGATTCAGAGCGGAGGGAGCTTATTTTTAGACTCTTTGGGTTTAAATGGATTTATCTTCAAACACACTTCTCAACCTAGCTGGAGCAGAGTTCACATTAGAGCCACACACCCCCTCAGCTGCTGTCATCAATGACACAATCCTAAACGCTTAAATGACTTTATATAATGAAGTTGCAAAGCATTCAAATATCTATGTGTATAAACAATACACGCCTTCAGATGACGTCATGTTGAGTGTGGATGGAGGAGATATAATATGATGGCTTTTAACTCCATTCAGAACATTTAAGTCTGGCTCATCATCTTGCAGACATCAATATCATGATCTAGATATTTCAGCATTTATATCTGCTATGTATTTTATATTCATTCACTTTGAGCTCCTGTAACATCGCCTTCTTGGGGAATAGTCCACACCTGCCTTTGCTCGCTGGCTGTTTGAGGGTGAATAAATACAAATAATCCCACAGTCAAACTCGCACACATATCGTAAGATGTTTGGTATGTTTGCTGCACTGTTATATTTTATCTGGCAGCCATGTTTCTCCAGGGTTTACAGTCAACAGTTGCCATGGTACCCGGTGCATCGGGACAAGCACTAAAAACCGTTCGTATTGCACAGAGCTGTATAGACAGGATGAGACTGCTGCTGTGGTGCTTGATGCTGGTGGTATTTTAACTAAAGCATAGCACATACTTTTTATTAAAATCCCAAGGAAACATGTTAACTTGTGGGAAAAAAGTGTATTCTGGCCTCTTTAAAGTCATCATCCCTCACAACTGCCTTGGATTTTATAATTATATAGAAAGTGTAATTACTGAGTGATAATTTGGTGAGATGCTGCAAGAAAATTGTACTTGCTAAATCATTTGCATTTCAGCTATTTCTGACTGAAACGACTCACAGATGCAGCATTTTAACACCTGATAAAAAGGATTCTCCTCTTTTTGCAGGTGCTTTATTAACCATTAGCTGCTTTCACTCCCTCTAAACAAGTAAATCATTGTCTGTATAGCATATCCTCTTGTTTACAAGAGCAATATTGTTTCCCCTCATGGACAGCCAGGGTATTGATCCAACCCACTGAGCTGTCAAAAGTCAGCCCAATTTTATATTGAACTGAAACAAATTGTACCTGTAAGGTGCTGTCAGAGGAAAGCTCAGCATTATCTCACCTAAAGCACACAGCGTTGCGTTCACAGCTGTGTGCTTTACCAGGTTTTATCACACCGCTGTGTTCTATTGTTCACACACTAAGCTCCCGCACAGGGACATTTTACAGTCCAGCCTTAGTGAGTGACATTTTAACAAGAAGTCATAAAACATGTCACAGGAGAGCGGAAAGAAGACAAATGCCAGAATCCCTGAATCCGCTCACAAAGAAAAGCAAGCGACCCCTGCGGCTATTCTGATCACACACAATCATGTCAACGCCGCTGACTCCACACACACATACACACACACACACACATACATACACACATTAATGCACTCGGTCACATGCAATTTGTAACCATGTACATTTGCACACACCCACAGCAGAGCCACCATAATCACACACACACACACACACACACACACACACACACACACACACACACACACACACACACACACACACACACACACACACACACACACACACACACACACACACACACACACACACACAACAACACAGCCTGCCAGGAAGGGCCACCGGGGTCCAGTCATGGCAGGAGCCAGCAGAAAACTGATAAGGCTGGCTGGATTTGTTTAATTCACCCTTTTCCCAAAGCCTCTGCTGCTGGGGGGGTGGAGTAGGGTGGGGTGGGGGAGATATATAACTGCACTGTAGGAACAGGTGAGGGGAGGCAGGGGATCCAAGTGAACCGCAGAGATAAACATAAGCACTGACAGAATTCATGCTCAGATCGACATAACAGGTTGTAAGCAGATATTTTCAACAATAAACTCAGTCACAAGAAATAGATACAAGCTAGGAATCATTGGTTTTTATCACATTTGAAATACTTTAAATCCAAAGTGTCAACAAGGCTGACAATGATCAAAATAACACAATTTCCTCACACTCAGGCTGATGTGAGGAGCAGGGTATCCTGCTGTATCTCTCCCCTATTAGCCCCACAGCACTGACGCTTCATGAAAGTGTCATGATGCACGTTGATCAAACCCAGCAAGAGCCAAAAGGAGAGAGAGAGAGAGAAAAAAAGTGACATAAGCATGTGCAAACAGAAGCAGACAGAGACATAAATAGAAAACATGCACAGACACACATGAAGCTGTGACCTGACTTCACATTTTACGCTATGCAGCAGAGTAAGTCTCATCACCTCTGACGTACAGGTGGAATGCTGAACACAAAGCATTAGTTCAGTTGCTCAATAATTGATAAAAGCTGTGGAAAGGAGAAGTCAATATCTCGCCAATTTCAGCGGGGTCCACAGAACAAAATAATGGGCAGAGGTGTGTAAGATAAAGGCGGAAAGTGCAGCTGCAGATATCCACTCTAATCAAATATTAACATAGTGCTTCATAAATGATAGAAAAGAGTATGATATAAACGGGATGGCTGCCAAAAAAAAATAGATGAGTAGTTTTATATCACCATGTATTATTCAAAAGTAAACACACACATTGTTTGACAAGGATTACCAACTAAAAGGTTACAACAGTATTAATAACTGATAACAAATAAATGAGCTGCTGCTGTTCTGCATCTGTATCTGCATCTGAGAGAGAGCAAAAAAAAAAAAAAAAAAAAAACACAAACCAAAAAAAAACAAAAAACCCACACTGGTCTCCCATCTCTCACAACAAAGTGACAACCTGCAACCTGTTTCACCGCACCTCAGCAGCAGTGAAATCAAGCCAGAGAAATCAATCGTCAAAAGCGAACAAAGCAAAAGAAGAAGAAAAAAAAAAGACGCTCAAAGCATCAAATTTGAACCACTGATTCAATCTGCTATGACAGCTATGTACTCACCAGTGACAGTGTCTCTCACTTTTCCTCTCTTGATCCCTCACTCTCTCCCTCTCTCACTTCTCCCTCTCCCTCCGTTTCTCTTTTCCTCTCTGTGTCTCTTTTTTTTCTGCCCCCCCTCCTCACTCTCTCTCTCTCCTCCTGATCCTCTCCCTTGCTTGCTCCTGAACAGACTGAGCCTCCACTGCACTCAGGAACCCTGTTTCTATGGCAGTGTGAGCAAGCAAGCAAGTCAGCAGGATACTATAGTGCAAATGTCTAGGGGCAGATCCCTCACTCAGCCCAGCGAACAGTCAAACAAGCTCAATAGCCTCTCACTTCAATCTTGTGCTAAAACACCCGCAAGCCACTTCAACTTCTGTTGTGGAAAGCATTGTTGAGACTAAAGATGCAGTGAAGGGGGAAAAAAGAATAAGAAAAAAAGCCACTAAGGAAATATTTATTTGCGTCTTTAAAAAAAAAAAAAAAAAGCAGGCAATGCAGCAAAACAAAGGAAACATGCATAAGTTTAGCAGCCATGAATATTGATAAGGGTATCCTCATAAATATCAAAGCTTTTCTTTGAATAGATGTCCAGATAACACATTCAAAGAGTTGTTTTATTTCTACATAGAATGAGATTAGGCAAATGCGTCATGAAGGATCAAAAGGGAGTCTTTTTTTTTTGATGAGCAACACATGCAAGCTTTTGCTTTGTTCTGTGTCAAGAGAGCTTGCAGTAAGCTGCTGTGATGAACACATGTATATCCACGCGCTGCTTCAAGAGGCATACACCATTGATTTAATAAGCATGGGAGAAATTACACCTCAGTCTGCAGTTCTGACCATGGTCATGCGACATATTGCAGCACAATCAGTACAATCNAGAGAGAGAGAGAGAGAGAGAGAGAGAGAGGGGTGGGGGAAGAAAGTACAACCCCTCAGTCTTCCCTCTATCTAGATTAGCATCAGTTCCTCAACAGCCTGTGGTCCGCAGAGGATGCTACTGTGACCAGAGGCTGCAGGAGCACCTTGAAATCAATTGGATCTGCAACACTGACAAAATAAATAGGAATGAACAGCATTTGAAGCACTGCACACATGTACAAAATGGTGCAGTTGGCAAGCGTACAAAAGTATAAGGATGGCTGGACTTTAAAAAAAGGAGGCTTGAGGCAGAGATTAGGCGCAGACCAACCAGGTGTTTATTTCACCCACAATGAAGACATAGTGACAGTAACAGTCACAATTCTCCACATAAAATACTGCAGACCACAGGCAGCACGTGGTCCAGAGAGCATCAGCATTTGATGGATACCGGCTGCTTTATATTGTCTGCCTCTGGCTATGACCTCGACCCTTACCATAGTGTGGAGAAATCGACTCCTCACCTGTGAATATACTACACATAAAACATCAAATACATTGAAATACACTTATACTACACTAACGTCAAACGGTGCATCGCCTTCATTTATGTTACACCTTACAACAGACCCACAGAAAACCACAGCAGCAGATTAAAGTACACCAGCACCCCCACACCAATTACCACATGGTATCTCCCTGCACCTTTAAATTGGTGCCCGGGGGACTCAACACCCCAGAGAGGAGACCCAGCAGAGGTGAGTGAACTTAACACAAACATTACACATTAAAGTACTACACAATCAAACAACAGTTAACACAACAGTGCACCATCATTTTGACAAAGGTTAAGCCACAATGAACACATTATATTGATGTAACCAAATGAGCCCACATTTTTGTCTTTATTAGGCTTGTCTTCAGTTAATTCCTGCCAAGAGGTACCGACAATATCTAAAAAAACATGCATCATTAGTACACCTTCAAGTTTATGCTGTCCTTATACCATCACCTTCATTACAAACATCCTCGAAAGTAGGTTCTGGATATATACGACGGACAGCACAGATGTTACCATGGGAAAGTGTTTCTTCACTAACTGTTACAGTGGCTAATCAATTATGTATTACTACGAAATACTCCAGCAGAATGCTTTTGAAAAACTATGTTGGATCGCCCTCGATTCATATTTTATCATGTAAGAAGTCAGAACAGCTCCAAGGTCTCATGCATCATTTCAGGTGCAGCTGCAGTGTCCACATTGATAATTTTTTTTATCCGTCTGCTGTTGAATGAGCCGATAACTGGTTTTAATGATGTTACTCATTTATGTCAGAGATCAACTCCAGTAAAATTTGCATCAGTAAACAACATGGCTGCATATGTCTGTCGCATATCATCAGTAAGCCAAGTACTCTAATTTACACTTTTACAACACTGTCAGATTCATGTTGAACAGCTAAAAAAAATATTCCACACAATCTTGTTCCTTATCAAAAAGTGCCTACATTTCCCACAATGCAACTTTGCAGGCTACAGGTGTCTCGTAACCTCGCTTTCCGGTTTTGTAGTCTTCATCTCTAACCAATGCTGACTCTATTGACATCAGTTGAGGCACTTTATCAGATTTAACACAGCTCCATCTGGAGCCACTAAAAAAGCTTATACAACCTTTTTTATTATAGCATTTGTATTATTAGAGACACTGATGTTCCCCTTTAATCACCAACCGCTTCAACACATCCTGCTAAGAAGCTTATTGCGATTTTGACTCCATCTCTGCCCTTTAATTTATCTCTCACAATTAAAATCAAATCTAGCATCTGTAAGCCAAACAACTCCAACCGAAAAAAAATCTGATATCAAAGAATCAGATGTACCTATAATCCAGCAATTCTGTAGTCAAATCACATCATGCAGTTTCTTTGTGATGTGGTCGGCGCAAACAGCACACACAACAATATCCTTTAAACATTAACTATGCATGACAGACTGGTTTATAAGAAGCGAACAGCATGACAATCGGCTGACAGTGGCTGACAGGCATTTGATGGGGCATTGATGGGTGTAAGCAGAGGGATAGTGATGCCTCAGCTAAAGGTAGACTGCTGATGAGTGTTAGCCAAACAAATGCCAGTATGTAACTGGATGTAATATGTATGAGCTCAGAGTGTCAGAAGCAAAAGAGTTTTCATCCCACATGATTTATCGTCTGCTAAGGGATCACACATAAAGGATGCGACTGTCACAATTAACAATCAACATTTCACACCCAGACATGACATCTTAATTTTGATTGAAATTGGACACATGGTGAATTTTGAATGGGTCTCAATACAATAATACATGTTATGGCTTCTTGGGAGGATAGCAATTAAAGTAAAGGCCAAATTTAACTTTTGCCAGCCAACTCTGTTAAGCCCTTTTGATACACAACAGTTCCTACGTGTTGCAGATTAAGTTTTTTCTCCTTTCTTCTAGCCCGCTAAATTGTCACTGGGATGGATTCAATGATTCATCTGTGCCCTAATTACTTGGTGGTGTGTTCAGAGCTATATCAAGGCAGGTGACTCTTCTTCCAATGGATGTTTCTGCCCCTGATTTCTATGCAGCTGGCGTGTGCAGTTTGGTGTCCTTTTATTTGATCTGGTCTCTT
This sequence comes from Rastrelliger brachysoma, assembly GCA_024605115.1. Taxonomy (NCBI): domain Eukaryota; kingdom Metazoa; phylum Chordata; class Actinopteri; order Scombriformes; family Scombridae; genus Rastrelliger; species Rastrelliger brachysoma. Next base: position 3,605 of record JANJYP010231533.1, on the reverse strand, counting down.
AGTAGTTTACCAGCAGATTTACAATCTTCCTGTGCTGGATGTTCATCGCGTGTGTTATTGGAGTTATATCTGCTTCTGCTCTATTGCTTTGCAGAGCGGTCCGCTCGTCCTCTGGCCACAGACCGGAATAATCTTTCTTCACTTTTAGTCCTTGTTTAATGCAGCCTTATTTGAATCTTACCTCAACCTCAACAGTTTTTATCTGGCTTTAAGCTGAACGTGATTTCTTCTTTTTGTTCTCTGATCTACTATCTCTAGTGACTGAGCTGCAGCTTTGTGGCTCTCTCCCTCCCAATATTTTCACAAATTGACATTAATTTTTCTTCAGTTTGCCAGTTGGTAATTTTAGTGTCACATATAATTCACTAGTATTTTTTTAGGCTAGATTGTGCACCACCAACTGCTGCATTGTCTCTGCCTTTTCAAATTTTCTTTACATCTCTACATCAGGTTTTTTGGTTTGCACTTCCACATTACGATAATTGTTGGCATTTGGATGAATTTCTGAATGCACATTTTATTAAATGCATGTGTGTGTTTTGTTTTAGCGCCACAACCAGTTTGACTTCACAGCTCTGTCTGTGAGTTCAGCCAGCAGTGAAATAAAGCTGTCCATGGGACATTAGGGATGCTACTGGCTTCTCTATAAAAATATAACAATGTCAATGTGTGGCTTTGGGGTTCTTTTTCTTTTTTATTCCTTGGTCCATGGTGTCCATGGTTACCAAGTTTGTGTCTTGGGGCCATAGCCATCTCAGTCCTATCAGTGGCTACAGCGTCAGGTGGCTAATGGTGTTGCAGTCCTCTACATTGACTCTCTGGAGCGTGATGTGGCGTTGGGTGTTAAGGCAATCCCCAGTTGTGAGATACTGATGGTGAAAGACCCCTCTGGTGCTAGACCCCCTGTCCCTGAGGATGAATGTCATCTGCTGATGCTACCAAGACCTCTTTGGGGCACACGGTCTTCCTCTTTTTGATTTACCATCAGTTAAAGCAGGCCCTCAGCTGTCATCATGGCCCGGCAGCATTGCCACAAGTCTCCCACTCAGAATCCAAGAAATCTCATGAGTACTGTCAGGGTTTTGACATACATGAGCTATGTGCATATCTGGCGGGGTAATGAAGTTGGTAGCTAGCACTTTCCCTGAACAGCTTTCCAGGTCAGGTCACGCTCTTTGAGCCCCAGGATTCATTTTTTCAAACAGAACCAGATGTGTTTTCAATAGTATAATGCCTCAAGCACATTTCAGCATTCAATGCAGAGATTTTTTGGGTCAATCATTGCTTCTTTATTTTGATGACATCATCGTGATGAATTCTTCATTGACCCAACACCAGCAGCGACTGGAAGTCGTCCTTGGTGGCTCCATGAGGAGGGCCTGAAAGCAAAACTAGAAATGTGTGCTTCCTTCCACCAAGTCGCTATCTGGGGCATGTCATCTCTGCCAAGGGGTTTTTTATAGACCCACAAAGATTGAGGCAGTGGACAACATTATTTTATATACACACACACACACACACACACACACACACACACACACACACACACACACACACACACACACACACATTATAGATATATAATAAATGAACACAAGTTTAGAGCATCTCCCAATGTTGACTGCAGAAACATAGCAGGCCATCAACTACTATTGAGCAGTTAAAGACGATGATGTTGAGCTCAAAAGAAACAAAGGTGAAGTAAATTGAAACAAATGTGGGATCTATGTTCTGCTTTATTTTAAGTATTTAATGTTTTACATTTACATCCTACAGTCAGGGTCGACTGACATTGGTGCCAGTGTGGTAGATCTCTTTTCCATCCACAATCCAGAATCATTTCACATGCCTACTTGACATGTGAAAAACAAGACAATCAACATCAGCCTACAAACCTTCCTTATTATAAATGCATAGAACTATAGCATGATCTGCCCCAGTGGACGACAAGAAAGTGTACAAGACTGGCACGAGATGAAAGAGGGAGATCCCCATGTGGCCCAAAGTAATGAGGGTCATGACATGACTCTAGGGCTTGAAGCAAACCACATAGGGATCCAGGACCTTTGTACTGTAGGTGAGATCACCATATGGTTCATGTTATAAGAACAGCTGGTGTTTTGTAAAGCTGCAACAGACAAAGACCTGAGGTGTTCCCAGCTCTAAAATGTGCATTATAGAAGGTGGATACTTCCTTCTTTTGCACCGTCTCCTCACTAATAGATAAAGTAAGCTGCAGGCACTGAACTGATGATGATAATGTCAAAGATGCCCCCAAGGGCTGTCTCTGGGGCGGCGGAAACATCACCGTGGTAAGCAGAAAAAATTTCATTTGTCTCGTCTAGTTTTTCAGAGAAAATAGTCACAACGGTGCCATTTTACATGTTACCTTGCCTGTGCTACAAAAGAGAGTGCAGCATGACACATAACTAAGAGCAAAGTCACAGCAGGATAAAATAAAGCCAAAAACAGCAGCAAACACAATGGGAGTCTGCCAAGCCACCCAGGTGGTTTGCAAGCCTAGGGAAACTGGGCAACCAACAAAAATGCTGAGATATGAGATGTAAGGTAATGTTGGATACCGCCACCTAACAAAAAACATAATTTACCTCTGCTGGAAGGATAAATAACCACAGCTATATTCTGGAAACACAACCTGCGCATCTGTACCTGACTGGCTTAAGTGGATTAACAATGATTAGGGGGCACGCGGGATAGATCTCTGCCCATGGGGGTAAAAGAGATAATTAACAATGCAACACAGCACAACATACACAATAACAGTCATAAATACAACAGGAAGGAACCATTTTGTTGAAGAGTGCTGTCACCATAGCACTGCTGATAGACAGTGTTAAAGAAAAATAGGGACTTCTTGCTACCTATCTGCCACGCTGAGTGTGTAAGGCTATCTGCAAGAAGATTACAGATTTTTTTTAAAAAAAAGGATGAAGGGATTTTGTGATGACAGAGCATATGTGGAGGCATTAAGAGGAAAATCAGAGACTTTGCTGCTTGAATCTTTTGACCTGTGCACGCATAGCTCAATCTTATCCAGTATTAAACACTGCCTCAAGCGATCAGGAAGAAAGGAGGAAAGCATTTCACCACCAATGATTTGGGTGATACTTCATGATTACTCTAATGGAGTTGTGAAGTTGGAGGAGCTATTTTGGACATCCTTAGTCCCAGAAGTAAAAATCACATTCATGTCTTCAATAAACAATATTACATGACTCACAGTTTGGGGATTTCTACAGCTTAGATTGGCATGCCACTCTTCCAATTAAATTATCAGCATTAAAGATGTTAAATGGTTTTTTTTTAATCAAATTTTGAAATTACAAGACTATGAATATAAAGCTTAAAATTACATAACCGCAGGTCAAGATTATGGCGTTGAGGAAAATGATTTTCAACAGTATAATCTTCAATCTGCAGTGTCAGTCAGTTCAGTTTTAATTTCTGGGTCACTTTTGTGTAAATTCAGCAATTATGGCAAAGTGTTTTAATTCTTCATAGCAACTGCAGCTGATCCATGTGGGTTTTGTAGTATTATTAACCATCTGCTGTACCAAAATCATGGACAAAATGTGATTTCTAAC
>JANJYP010231513.1:0-15265 GCA_024605115.1 Rastrelliger brachysoma | reverse complement strand
CAGCATTCCGCCGATGAGAGTAATTAAAGCAGAAATTAATTCTGCTGTAAGCAGAGGAGCCACAGAATAACTGATATTAGAGGCTGGATGATGAATGCTTGGCATCAAGGGAGGTCTCAAGGGANTTTCTTTCTTTCTTTCTTTCTTTCTTTCTTTCTTTCAATCCTTCTTTCTTTTTCTATTGTTACACTTTTTCATTTCTTTGGTTTGTGTCTCCATTTTCCCCTTCTCTGCCATTCTCTCTGTCTGCTTACTACTTGCCCCTTCTCATCTTTTCATTTCTTTCATCCTCCGTGGCAACATTTGTCCTTCCGTGCCGCCTAAAGATTGCCACGGAGAGCTGAAGCCATTGACTTTAAGCATGACTAAAGATGTTGCCACTAAGCCTCCTCTGCTCAGTAACAATATTTCACATTCTGTCAGCACTTGTGCTCTTATTTTCAGTCAACAGGCATATTAGAGTGAATTCATGCTGCAAATGCTAGTCCTTTCTTGCTTGTCAACAAAAGCCAAAATGAAGAATGCTTCTAGAGACTGAATGTTAATATTTTTTATTGTATTCTAATATTAGGGTAAGAGACTTTTTTCACTCTAAAGTGTCACATGGAAAAAAAAAGCTGTTAATCAAAATTTTATTAAATGTATATATTTATATACACACACACACACACACGCGTGCGTGTTATTTTCAAGGCAAACTGTCTTTTTTTCTCAGGCATAGTTTGAGACTGAACCTTGAAGCTCTCCAGATGATGTGATATTCTACCCAGGATGATTCAATGATCCCCCACGTCCCCTGACACTTTATTTTTGGAATAGCACATCTTTAGCAAGAGCAGTCACAAGACTGAAAGACAAACAACTGAACTCATGAAACACTTAGGCTGGATGAGGCTGTCAGTGAGACTGTTTTCCTCTCTTAGAATCAAATGGAATTGAACAAAGGTTAGCTCTTTGGGGCTTTATGGTAATATGATATACGATGCTGCCATGGAATTTGCCAATGCTTGTCTTAGCACTGCAGTGTCTGATTCCAAGGAAGGAGTGAATCGTAATTATGCTGACCTCTGCCCCTCCCTCTCTTATTCTGCCCTCTGGGTAAAATGCCTAAGGAGGTAATAAACAATAGATAGATTTGTCTTGTTTGTATTTCAGCTGCCTCTTTTAATGACACATGAGATTGGTCTCTATATTGAAAATAATGCTGTATTGCATTTTTGATTCATTTGTGCTAAAGAATTATCTCAATCAGATGTAAATGAGTAGAAGTTCAACCTGAGTTACGGACTGTGATTAAGAATTTAGAAGGCTGGCTTGGAATTGAAACACAGAGTGAATTATTAGAAACCATAAAGAGCTCAAATGCAGAAGAGATCCAAACTAGACTACACCAACCACAAACCTGTTGATGAGGCCAGGCTGGGAGGCTGAAAAGCTGGATGGAAGATTTCACTGGCACTGCTCAATAATGTTAAGTCTAGTGGGAACAGACAGACTGCTGTTTACAGCTGGATTTGTTTTCTCTCTACGCATACAGTAACATGCCATACAGAGTCAACAGAATACTCACCATAACAGGAAAGCTGATAAATTTCACTGTATGTAAAAATATACTGTATATTAAAAAAGGCAAGAAACTCCAACACAATATTTTTACACCCTCAGTCTTCCATGTCATTTGACTGTTTCTGTTTCTACTGTCTCTTTTTTCTTTACTCCCTCTTTTGGAGAGATGATATGAAGCAGAAATAGTAATCATACAGTAAAGACATTTCCTCTAAATTATTTAGTAATGTTTCTTTTTATAGGCAGGTTTACCTATGGACCTTACTAAAAGCTTAGTGCTTAGCAGCACTGCAGGGTGTATCTATACTGGATCATATTGCTTTAGGAGATGATATTTCTCTTTATCACTAAGAATGGTGATGCACAGTATGAACAGTGAAGGCATATCTTGATGTCTGCCATCCTGGAAATGATGACAGTATTGTTTGTTTATCTGCTTGGTTCCATACACCAATAAAAAATACACTCAAAATGAAACCTTGGTGTAACGATGACCTTAAACACAATGACACTCTTTCCCATAACATTGTCCTGTCCAATAGTCCAGAACTCCCCTAAGAGGCCTTACAGCAAGTCTAGGAGGAACCAAATGAGAGAGAAATCGATTACTTTCCTCTCTCCACTGTCTCTGCCCTGGCTGAATTACTGAAACAAGATGCTGCACTTAGAGGAGTCTTTTGAGAGGCAGAGAGAGAGAGAGAGAGAGAGAGAGAGAGAGAGAGAGAAAAACACTTTTAGGGACATGGGTGCCATTTAGACTAGGACCATCTTCTCACAGAAAGCCACTAAAAGCAGTGAATGATCCTCTTCCTGTCCCTGGCTGGGAGGCAGTTAGCCTCCTGTGGTTTAGTGAATACAGAGCATACACTCAGGTTTGAGGTCAAAGCAAGATCATTAAAAAAGAATATTAATTTCTGATGTACTAGAATGACATTCATATATTAGTTCATACCTGTATGAGATCATCTTAAACTTTCACTAAACATAGCATAGTTACCACGTGGTGTGTCCAAAAGCATGAGACTGAGTCACATGGACACCATCTGATGTTGTTGTCAGAAATCCTAATGTCAAATGTGTGTTGCTTAACATCCATACCAGGTTTTATTGTCTGAACTATGAAGATGAAAATGAATCCCGTTCGTTTGGTAGACAGAATGTGGTGCTTAAGGGACCCAATCCCTGTAAGTGCCATTAAGTGGAAATTGCCGTTCACATATTCCAGTGGTTTGATTAATTACACTCTCTCATGTGCTTTCATAAAGGCCCAATGAAATATGGGGAGCAAATTGCATTGTGTTTCTGTATCCTGTTATGTAAAAGCAGTTTAATTATTGACACATGTTTTGCCACCTGGCAGGGGAAAGGATGGTTGGACATGAATAGGAATCATACAATAGATATTATGGATGGGTAGGGTAGCACTTGAGATGCCATGTGCTTCTGTATCTGTGACTCATTTATGTCCACGTCTTCACACTGCATCAGGTTCTCCTGCTGAATCAGAGCAAAGAGCAGACATGATCAGCTGGATATGTTGCAGCTGTAAGGAAAGCCTTTTGAGAAAGTGACTGCACTTTGAAACCTGTTTAACTTTGTGTGGCGGCAGTGCTTTTTAAAAGGTATCTTCTAATAAATATGTCGTTAAGGGGATATTTTGTGAAGGCTGCACACACTCTCAGGGGGATTAAAAGATCACTGCTGGTTTTGTGTGATATCTTAAGATAGTTCTTTTTTGATCAGAGTAGTGGCTTAGGCACTGCTTAGTTACTGACACACTGCCACTTTGAACTCAAGGAAGCAGCGTAAGAAGACAACAAGCAAATCTGCAGTTTTACCTTAAAATGACTTTATTGCATTTTCATACCCTTTTTCTTTGTTTCTGGATAGTGTTTCCATGAACAGTGCCCTCTACTGCCATGGAGACTAAATAGCATCAGTGTGTCAGGGCAGTTCTTCCCTTCTGTTGTAGCCAGTAGTACTTAGGCTCCACTCAATTCTGTATTCTACAGTGTATGTGGAGGTATTAGCTCATAAAACCCTCCTACTGTCATATGAACCCACTGCCGTCCCTGAGCTCTATATGAACAGCAGGGCTCTGATACTTAGTCCCAAGCTGTTCCTGTTTGCTCAAAACAATCAGGCCTGGCCTTGTGCTCTCTACCTGATCTAGTTGACTGGGCTGTGTAAGTTAGGTAGGCAGTCCCTGTCTCCTTCCCCCTCCTCCTTCCCAATATGCACTTGGACCCGAGCTCAGGCTGCACCTTTTGTGTTCCATAGGGATAGGGGGGCCAGATGGAGGAATTTGATTAACCAGCAGTGGAGGACCAAATGTTCAATTGGATACAGAACCAGTTGGAAGGCGGGAGGGAGCGAGAGATGAGGCGGGGTAGAGGGAGAAATCTAAAATGGCTGGTCATGTGCGCCGGCCAACACTTTCCAAAGGGGAGCCCAAACAGACACTGAGGTGTAGTAATGCAGAAGCCCTTTTCCAAGTACCAGCTGGGCCTTTTAGGAGCCTCTATCCCCATAGCAGACACTCGGCAGCCTCCGAGCAGCTTGACTTTACCATATGTGGAACTTTTTTATGCTCCACCTGGTTTCCCCAGGGGACCTGTGCCGCTGGGACGCCGGAGGCAGGTGAATTGCTCTTAATGCAAGCCACTGAATCACTGGGCCAACAACATGAGGGAAGTGCCTAGGGAGAGGAAATGGATCTGCAGAAAGACTGGCGCGGACTGGCGCGACCTTGGAGCTAGTGCCCGCTGCGGAGCAGAAAATGAGGCCGTGTGACGTGTCATTGTGACTCCACTCACCGTACACCTCCACTTCAATAATATCCACACTTATGTTTCTTATATAACACTATGCATCAATGTGTAAAGGGCTTTTTTTAAGAGGAACCTAATTGATTTGTCTTTCTCAGCAGTACGGTAATTTACAGCCTCTGTGCCACAACTGAATTTCTTTATATTGCTTCGATTTCCCTTTTAGCAGTTTCATTCTATAGTAGATGTTTGCTATAATATATTGAAAAAAAAAACAGTGTTGGTTTAGTAAATATAGTATGACAATATTCTACCATTTTTGTCACAATCAAATATTATAATTCTCCATGCACATATTTCTGTATTTATTTCGAAACATCAGTTGTTGTAATTCTCATTAGAAAATTTTTTTTTTCTTACATAGTTTGAGAGAATAGACCATCAGGAAAGGTAGGTCAGATGAGAGAAATTTTGGCCTGGACAGTAGGGGTGTGGTCACTCTCCTGCCTGCACCTGTCTCACTGAGTCTGTGGCACAAAGCCAGAGGTCAGGGGTCACCACAGGGGGCTGTCAAGGTCAAAGGTTTATCACTCTCCAAGGGAGCCTGGAGCCATCACTCAGTCTCTACAGTACACATGATCTGCCCAGTTCAGTTTTTTCCTTCCCCCACTTTTTCTAATCCTTCCAAATGGCTCAGGCAAAACTCCTGACAGCAGCAAAGAGAAACAAACTGTGGGGTGTGGAGCTCTAAGCCATCAGCTGGAGATTTCACTTTGAAAAGATTCTCTTTTACTTATTGCCCTTTCCACCAATCAGAGGGCCCGTCAGAGTCCAGGCACCCAGAGCAACTGCCCTCTGACCCTGCCAGTGGTTGTTGGTTTATTTTGTTTGGGCATTTTAGAGAGGATGGGGCTGCTTTAGACAGGTCAAGCAGCAGGACTTGGATGAGGACTTTAGCAAAGACGGCCAGAGAGGGCGAGGGCGAATTTTGCAGCCTGAAGACTCAGGCTACTCTGAGCTTGTGTTGCAGTCCTGCTATTGCACTAATATTGCTGGTGAGGTTGTCATATTCATTGAGACATGTGGAAAATGGTCCATTTTGGGGGGAAAAGAGGGGCCATTCATGCAAAGTCATTTCCATCAAGCAGACAGAAATTCCTCGATACCCCTGTTTATGCAGCTGTGCCCTGTGATCAAATTACACCAACCCCCTTGCAATACCCACACCTCCCTTCTGCCCCTTATGCCACCACCAACCCCCCACCACCATCCTGCCTGAATTTGCCAGGAACCTTGGATGGGTCTCTCACTCATCAGGGAGAGTGGGAGAAGTAAAGAGACATGAGGGGGGCATGTAACCCAGAGTTCCACCTACCCACGGCAGTAATTGGGGTAAAGCCATGAAGCTACTATGGGTCAGAGGAGTGGCCTGTCATGTGAGGGGTACACAGGGGCAGGCAAAGAAGGCATATCCCCAGAGAAGAAGCACTAACCGTCATGCTGTAGCACCAACTCTGACAGACCACAGGGAATGGACCCGCCGCATTGAGCCTGTCAGCTGTTCCAGCAGTGCAGAGCGATTGTGGAGCCCTCCACTGGGACTGCATTACTGAAGGCTTTTCTTCTCTGCCACTGTTTTATTTTTTGGGTGGGAAGGGCAGAGTTGTGAGTCTATGTGCAAGAAGGGGTGTTGAGGGGTATAATTGAGAGCACAGAGGGAGCTTCGTCTCTCCATCTTATGATTTGGAGGTGAAGACAAGCGCCCTCGGGGGCCCCCTGTCAGAGCTTTTGGGCGCGCTCAGTGCAGACTTCAATAAAAACACACAAAAAGAATTCCCCCACAAGGGCGCCTGGCTGAATTGCTGACGCCAATGTAAAAGATTCCGTTTTCTGTGAATCATTTAGTACACGACCCTGAGCACTCTGCACAACGTGACAATAACAGGAAACCCCCCTCTGTCCCCCTTATCGTGAAAAAATGAGAATTGCAACAAACCGAGAGACTGAGAGATTTTTTTTCATACATACTATTTCACACATCGATCACCCTGTGCCACTCCTCCATTTTGCTCTTCCCCTCCCAACTCTCACTCCTCTTTTCTTTTCTCCTCTCACTGTATTCCTGTCATGACAAATGTCAAACACAGTCAGTTAGGAGAATGTGTTTTCTTTTTGGTAACCAAGAGATTGCCAAGACGAATGTGCGCTGGGACAAGACTGCTGCGGAAGCATCACATCAGCATCAGATATTTCTGTGAAAGTAACAGAAATGTTTGAAGGTGTTGTCACAAGCTCACAGGTTCCTGCTGTTTGTGTGCACCAGAGGGAAATGGCGCCTTCTCAGCCCTTTTGTCTCCTCCCTCCCCATTGTTGTTTTTAAACTTATTTCTCTGTTAAGTTGTTATCACTTTTATTGTGGTTAAGAATCTCAGCATGGCTGTTTTTTGTGGGTTTTGACAGAGGGGGTCGGTGTTGTAGTCAGAGTTAAAATTAGAGGAGTTGCTTTTCTGTGTGACTTGGAGACATGTCATCTTCTAGAAGCGGTGGGGAGTCTGTCAGTCACAGCCATGGTGTGTTTTAATCATCTCTGTCCCACTTGGAGAAGCGCTGACGGTTAGAGTGAGGGTTCCCTCCCCTGGACAATACCAGTATGCTAGAATCTCATACACTCTGATGTCAGACATAGCAACCAGTTAAGAAATATGAGACGTTTCTTCCTCAAGTTAATCCTGCTAATTCAATGGGGGAATCAAGCAATGTCTAGTGAATTTGAAGACATATCACAAGTGTGTTTGAAGGTTTTTGTGATCTTTCAAAAGATATGACAGCTGGAAGAAGATTGGCAACAAAATAGCAGGAGTTTGTCATAAGAGAATGGAGCTGATAGAATAATCAAAACCCACGACGTCTTAGAAGCTTAATGAGCGAGGGCTCCCCCCAAGCGAGCAATAATAATTGTGTTTTGTAATTCTATAGCCCTTTTAATAATACTCCAAGGGATTTTAAATAGATGTTTCTTTGTAAAGCAAAGTAGGTTAGACAGTAAATTATGTTTTTCCATAATGCAACAGTAATGTCAGGAAATGTATCTTGTGTGTGAGAGAATGTATATACCAAAAGCTGGGAAACTGTGATGCAGACTCAGACTGCAGGCTCCCTTAACCCTGTGCAGAATTGGCTACTACACAACACCCATCCAGTTCACTCTCCTTTAACCCCAGCCCCCGTCTGAGCATTCTCCCTGCAGACCTCTCCAGAGATATAGCCTCTCATTTCTGAGAGCATCCTTTGACAGTCTTAATGGACAAGTAGTCTCTCTACAAGGCCAGGAGAGCTCTCGCTGAAAATACCACTCGGCATGTCTGGGATAAATACTGTTTTCTCCTCTCTCATCTCAGGCCCATCTAAGATTGTGCTTATGGCAGAAATTAAACAGAGCTGTCAAACAGCAGTGAGCGCTGAAGAGAGAGGAGAGGAGATCACAAATTATGTTGTTGTTTTTTTAATTACAAAACTTACCAAGAAACTAAAAAATATGTTTTTACAAAAATTGTGTGACAGTAAAAAAAAAAAAGAATAAGAATAGGAATATATGTGATAGTTATGAAATGCCAAATCTAATAATAATTTCCTTTCTTAATTGCAGCTGGAGTTTGGAGATTTACATTTTCAGCATTTAATGTTCACCAGAGTGACATACGGCACTAAATTGAGCTTTAAACAGAAGTGCTTAGAAAAATATTCCTACAAGCCCCCAAGCAATTAGTCCGGCTGCCTGGCTTTGTCCACCTATCCATTGTGTTCTTTGTAAAAACCATTCTCTTATACCTCCACTTACTCCATCCTTTGAGACACCACTGGAAAACCAGGGCTCTGAGTTGAACCCACAGTTGGTTTAAGTGTAATGAAATGTATGTCATGTCTCTGGCTCTCTCCCTCTGGCTTCCCCTCACCCCTGGCCCCCTGAAAGTACTGCCTTTGACAGGAAGGCCTCTGTGGCTTCTTCTGCAGTGATCTTTAGCCCCTTCAGGTCCCATTGACTATTTCAGGATGTCCCTGCGATTTGAGGGTGGACTCAACCGTTCACACATGCTTCAGAGAATCGGCTGAGGAGAAAAATAGACGAATAGATGGAGTGGAAGCTTCAGACAGCTAAAGCAGCGCTTTGGGGAAATCTACCCTGTTGCCTGGCCTCATATAAAAAAAAAAACAGAGAGCCTCCACTCTAATGTATTTAACGTTTTACAATACGCTTCTTGAAAAACATCAAGTTGGCAGTGCCTATTATACAGACAATGGACATAGCTGTGTGCTCATCTGCTCTGTGTTTTTTTAATGTTTTTCAGTTGTATGCTCTAAATCATACACATAATAGAAACTATGGCAACAGAAGTCAGGTGTAGTTTCTGCAAGGACCCAAGCTGAGCCATTCCAGATGATGCACATTCAAATTTGAACATATATTGACTCAGTTCCTATTCTCTCGTTATTTATCATATTCAATCTTTATGCAGATGAAGGCAAACAGATCATGCATGGAACACTTACCTTGCATCTGTATGTGTGTATGTTTATTAGGCTGTGTATGTGATTTACCGGAAGCTTTTGTGAGTGTGTGAGTGTGTGACTCTGCGTATGTGTGTTTGTTCCCATGTGCACAACTCTGCTTGGATGTGTGTCTGTGCATGGATATTGCAGCTTGGAGAGAGTGTGCATGTCCACTATATTAGACAGAACGTGTGAGGGGTGCCCCAGCATGTGTGTACTGCTGTCTGTTCAGAGCTCTCGGCGCCAGCAGGGTGCGCCATTCCAATTTACCCATCAGCCAAAGAGGTAGGGGGTAAAAGCACAGGGCATCACTGTAGGAGATTTCACATTCGAGGGACGAGATTACCAGTCAGGGGACCCCTGTGTAGAGGTGATGAGGGAGGGAGACTGCAGGGGCACAGTGAGGGGGAGTTGGGACTGTTGAGGGACAAGGGAGTGGTGAGATGGGGGAGGGAAGTACGACTCAACGCCACCCTGGAATCCTTGTGCTCTCTGTTTTCTGGGGAGCATAGCTGCCAAACTGCACATCTGTTTGACACCAGGCGCTGTGGTATGGCAGCCAGGGGCTGTCTGTCCTGATTCACATCTCTGCGCTCTCTAGTTTGTTCTAAGTATCTGGACAACAGTGTGTAGGTCTTGCAAAAAGAACAACAAAAAAAACAAGAATTATACCTTTCATGTGAGCAAATTCATCCTGCTATCTCTTGTTTTCTCATCCTACCTACTGTAATCACATGCACAGAGGAGATTTGTGTATGCTAAAGTACTGGAACATAATCATGGCATTGTAAAACCATCTTGAATAGTTACCTCAGACCCAGAGACCCAGCCTGCTGTCTGCCGTGCTCACTCAGCCTGTGTTTGAGTGTCGGCCAAGTCAGCTATGGCTGCTCCAGAGGCCCTGAAGCCTGTTGGGAAGTCGAGACATTCCAAACAGCATAACTCATTCTTTACACCCTCTCCGCTGCCATTAGTTAATTATATGCAGGTGTTTTTCTTTCTCAGGTTTTTGCTGTAGATCTAATAAAAATGTAACCATAAGTACATAAATCCAGATAGTCAGAGAAAAGGAAGGGGGAAACATTGTGGAGGAAGTGGTTGAATGTGCTGTGTGAAGCAAATTATTGCCCCCATGTAGATTCATCAGTTCTCCCTGCTGGATTAAGGAAGGGCCTTTCTAATGAAGTTCGCGCCGTCAAAATGAAGGGACTAATTCTGATTTAGCTGAGGTAATGAACTTCCCCTCTCCTAGTGAGAGCAGTACCATGGAGTGAGGAGAGAGGGGTGGTTGTGTGAGGGAGAGGTGGGGGCAAAGGAGAGTGGCTGCAAGAGAGAGAGAGAAGGCAGGACGAACACAAGACTGGAGAGACGTGGTGTGAGGACAGTGAGATAGAAGGAAGAGAGGAAGCTAGGTAGAGAATGAGAAAAAAATTATGCAAAACGCCTGTCTCGTATTTGCTGAGATGTATTAAATTTCCAGTGCGGGTGCCTGTGTTATATAAAATTATGCTAATGTCTTGTGGCCCGCTGCGAACGGCGGCTTGCTGGTCCTGAGCATGCGTGGCTGGCCGCTACACGGAGCGCACTCAGTGGGACTCAGCTTTTCTATTAAGGAAAACCTCTAGACACCTGATGATGAATTCTCTCTCACCAAATGTTCCCCTTTTTTGTGTCGAAAATATGAGCGCTTTTCTAAATGACTTTGGAGAGCCCGGTGTGGCGCTCAGCGGCCTGCGTCGAGCAGGGGGGAAGAGGGTATAAGGGGGGGTCCCTCTGCAGCAGACTAAGGGAGTCAATTAAGGCAAGCACTGATAATTATAAGCCGGCAGAACGCAGGGGCTGGCTAATTGTACAGTGTTCCATGCCGCGAGCCCAGCCAAGGGGCCTTTCCACAACGCTCTCTTTCCTTGCTCCTTTGTGTGGACCATGGACCCCATAGAGCCATATACCTCAGCCTGACAATGCCACAGTGAGGCTAGTGAAGAAAGCCAGGCATGTGCCCGTAATTAACTTTTTACATTCAGGCCACTCAATCTTTTGAAACCTGAAAGAGTGATTGTGGTTAGATTGGTACCTCAGATTTTCTTCCTTCTTTGCTTGCCAGAAGATTTTTTTTTGCCAATTTAATTGTTTCTTTGCTTGTTTTTAATTTTTTTTTAACTTTGCACAGTAACTTTCAAAGAGCACAAGAGTGTTGGAAAGTCAGAGTATCACTTGACCTTTATTTCCTTACAACAAGAAAAAGCCCAGCATTTTAGAATAGGCATGTATAGAGTAAATTAGAGCATTTTAGTGCAGAATGGTGTTTGTGTGGCTGCAGGGGGTCTGGTGCTCCCATGCAATCCATCTCACCAGCTTGCACTGTTTGTCCCCAATGGACCTCCATACCTGCCTGCAGCTGCAGTGCCTACACATCATTCGTTAACAAGTATTCAGCTCTTGCCTTTGTTGTGGATTTCTCCCTTCTGTCTTTTTTTCTTCTACTTCTGTGACCTACACACTGTTCATTTGACCAAGTCTTAACCATTTTGGGTTCCAGTTGTAAGAATAGCAGGTAATACAGTCCAGGTGAACTACAAAAAGATGATTATTCAAAACATAAAGTAATGCCATATCCTGCTGAAACACTAGCTTCATCTGGTTTTACAAGCAAGCTTCTTTGGCATGCTGCAGAGTGCCGATTTACATCTACAGTACATTTAATGCAGTTTCCAATTTGAAAATACAAATATGCACAAAATCTGAAATATACAGTCTTTTGGCTAATATGTAAGGCTCTCTAAAATTTCACAAATTTGTTGTTATGTGTTAACATCAATGTCTGTTTTTCTTACTCTTTTTGAGTATATAGTTATTCATTTTAAAGTCAAATTTGTTGTCTTTTCCTGCTTTTAATGCCTGCATTAAAGCAAATTGATATAATATTCTGAACTTAGTATCTGCCGTTAGCCACATTACTGATGATTATCAAAATCTAATCTGATCTCAATGTGTAAATATTTTGTGAAATCACCAATAGTCAAAAAAAAATACTGATATTGAGGAATTTTGTCAAAAATATCATGATATATGATTCTGTCCATATTGCCCAGCCCTATATAAATATTACTCAATAAGATGAAACAGGCTACATCAATGAGAAATACATTTGTCATTTTGTTATGTTGCCAAAACACAAATGAGCCATTAAAGCTTATATATGCCCAGTGTAAGGTATTAATTGAGAAACACAAATTGCAGCAGAGCATCAGGCTCAGTGTAGGCACCTGGCACATGTCTTCTTTTGTGTGAACCATCATTTATACATCTAGTCTCAGTTATACTATTGTCAATTGGCTTAACATGACAGGGTAGAGTTAAGTTTTCTCTTACTAATGCTTCAACAATGATTATTCCTACCCCCCTTCGAGCATGTGAAATGGATCCAAATTCCATCCTTCTGTCTTTTTTGTTCTTGCTTTGTCTTTTTGTTCTCATTTTGTCGTCCATTGTTTATATGTTTGATAATTTAGTTATTTACTTATTCTTACCTGTTCTTGTCTTTGTTTTTACCATTTACATGTCCAAATAAAGAAGACAATCAATCAGTCAATCAGTTTCTGTATTTTCAGGAGCTCCTGCCAAAATAACTCAAGTGGAAATGTCTGTTCAGTGTGTTTATTTTAGGCAGAAGGAGAAATGTCCTTATGTTTTCGTCCCCCATGTTTAGTCAACTCCAAAAGGTGTTCTAGTCGGCTAAACCTTTTGTAACATTCATTCATGCGTTACGCATGTTTATCTCAACACAAAAACCTGTCAGTTTGGGATTTCTACCTCTGGCCCTGTAGCCAGGGGAGCTGTGAGGCGGTTAATGTAGGCGCAAAGAGGCTGATCCTAGCAGGAGCCTAGCCCTGCTCTGATTAGCACCTCCAACGAGCTGCCATGCATCAGAGCTGACATTCTCCCAGAGACATGTTCCCCCAGAAGCCTTTGCTCTTGCTGTGTGAGGGCGTCACCAACGACATGTCATAGCCAACAATCTCACCTCACCCCTTCTTCTCCCTGTGGATGTTGGAAAACAGCATCACGCATGCATAGAACTTGGGACCTGACATGAGGACTTTGCTACCTCACTTAGCTTATCTTTCACTTTTCTCTTACAGACACAGAATCTGTCTTTTACATGCCCACTTCCCTACAGGCAAACTGCAGTAAAGCTTCTCCGTTCATGCTGTGGTAGTTTTCCAATCTCTTTGATTTTATTAGCTAGTACTCGGCCACATTTCCATCACTGTTCGTGTAATACATTAACTCTTTGATAGAATGGGGTGAATTTTCGAGGTGCCATGATTAAATCTTGTACTTTCATTTCAACATTTTGCACTTGATTCACTCTGTCCTTCTCAAACTGTGGAGGCAGGAAATAGATATTAGTAATGTTCCCCCCAGGCACCAGTTCTCCAATCAGCTTTGGTCCAGCGGGAGTCCATCCCTTTGCGCTCCCACCTACCACCTTCTTACCCCCATCCACAGCATTCTCCAAGCTTTAATGGGCCTTGTAGTACTTCTGAAATTAGTTTGTGAGCAGTGCTTCTACCTCAAGAGAGCACACCACACGGAGGTGGAGTCAATTTGTATTCACCCATAATTCCCTGGGCCTTAATCACTCTGATTTTCCCCCCATTATCTGTTAATGGATAGTTCCTGCAGAGAGAAGAGAGAAGTAAACCCACCTACTGTTTACAGGCCTGAAGCTGTCTACTCTGCTACCATCCACAATCCCATAGTGGGTTGTATATACAGCAGTGAGTCCACTGAAAACCAAATCTTTTAGGTTTATTAACATAGAACTCCAACATCAGGCTGAATATTATGAGACAGATGGTAGAACAGAAAGCAGACTCTTGCTAAAGGTGAAATTCCTCGTAAAAATGATATCTCCAAGCAGGTTTATGGGAAGGTTTGATATTTTTAAAAACTTGGTATTGCATTGACCTGTCTAACTGGACCAACTTTGATTTCTAAGGTGGTTCTATCTCTAGTTTTCCCCAAAAAAACTCATTGCTGCTCACTAAATATTCTCATTTTTTCCTACTTGTTTACTCATTACTTTCAGCAATTCCGTGACTTGATTGATGTCCTTTTTATCATTTGTGAGAGCGTGCTGCTCTGGGGACGCAAGTAGCGTGGTTCCCCTCCTAAGAGTGAGCTTCAGAGAATCATTCACTATGCCCCAGAGAGGAGCCTAAATCTAAGTATCAGATTTTTCTCTTCCAAAGCCAAATGCTAAAAGCGATCCCCTCCAATTCCAACTACTTCTCAGCAGAATTGTTTAAATAGAGTAAGGGGCAGTGGTGGTGGGGGGAGTGGTGGTGTTGGAATGGAATAAGCTGAGGGAGAGTTTTTAATTAAGCAATGCCCTGTGTTATACTTAACTATACACTCTATTATCAGAAAGTTAGACTGTCTTTAGTTACTTTGGTTTCAGTCTTTAACTCACTGTCAGTTGTCAGCTGTGTACAGACACTGTTAAGCAAACAAGATGTGTCTATCAAATTCACAGACACCTTTACCCATGCCTTAAATTTCTAGGATTCAAGATGCAGCAAATGTATCGTTGTTACATAAAGATTTTACTAAACTATGCAAGCCAGACCTGCAAGCCCCAGCGTCCCAAACAACCTTCAACAGCACATGAACTTCAGCCTGGATAAAGTAAACAGTGAGGAGAAATAAAGACCATTCTTTTTGAGAGTAGTTTTTCCTCTCTCTCTCTCCTGTCCTCCACATGGGAGAGATATTAGGCGTTTGTGTTTTAAGGAGCTGTGAAATACATAAACCATGAGCCACAGGAACGCGAGGCCCTGTGGATATGCAGATGGGCTTACTTTGCTGGTGTCAGGGATGCTTAGAGGGAGCAGGCACAGGAGCAGTTCTCATCTAAAGGATTTTCTTAGGAGTGCAGAGGGACAGGGTGGTGGCAGCAGAGAACACTCGGGAGATTCAGAAACAGAGAGTGGGAGGGAGAGAGAGAGACAGAGAGAGAGAGAGAGAGAGAGAGAGAGAGAGAGAGAGAGAGAGAGAGAGAGAGGGAGGGAGAGAGAGAAAGATGAGGATAGAGAGAGAGAGAGCTGACAGTCCCCTGTGGCCCTGTAACTATATCCAGAGTCTGCTCAGTGCATAGAGAGGGGTGGGGGCTCATGCAGGGCGATGCTGATTGGGCAGCCCTGGAGTAGAGCTGGGGAAGTGACAGGAAGTGACCTCAGCCCAGTGAGGCAGCTATAGGGGCGAGTGAGCCGACTTCCTCCCTTGGCTCTCACTAAGAAACAGGCTGCCAGCCTGATCCAACCCCTGTTACACTGCTGAATACAAACCCAGCCCTACACAAGCTACATTACAGGAGC
>JANJYP010231488.1:0-18885 GCA_024605115.1 Rastrelliger brachysoma | reverse complement strand
CCCCCTACTCAGTATTCCTGTCTCACCTACAAACCTCCCAAACACCCACACACACACTCTTTGTCCAACAAGCAGCCACCATGAATGTGTTAGAGGGAAACAGAGGGGTGCTGCCATTGCAGTGCTCTTCTGCTTTTTTCCTCCCCTCTAGCAGTCCAGGCTAGCAGCCCCGCCCCATGTCTGTTTTCTTGTGATGCAACCGTGTGTACGTATACCCATATGTACATTTGTGTGTGACTATTAGTGAAAAGGAAACGATGAGAGGCAGGGCTCTCAGATCAATACAGCTTCTAAATGACGAGACAACTGAGAGATAATGGCTAGATAAAAGGCCCTCTCCTTCTCGTCTTCGCTCTTTTCAACCATTTTCCTCCACAATTCTCCACCCTTGTTCATGCCAGGACATGGCTGGGGAGGCATGATGAATTAAAGCAATGCGCCCCTTCTGTTTTAAGGCACACCCTTCTCTTAGTCATACAGGACTCCCTCCCCATGTCTTCTCTCTCCATCCTCCTGTTTCTGTCACTCTGTCCCTGTTTGCTTTCATGCTCTATTTCCTCTCATCCACTCCCAAACTTGTTACATCTATTTCAGCTTCATATTCTATTTCTATCTTCCCATCACCATTTTCATGTCGTTACACTGGCCTTTGTACACTACACATGCATAACAGGAGGCAGGCATTTGGAACAAGTGTATTTGTTTCTTGTAGCGAAGTCTAAATGGAGCGTCCTTGACTCTGTCCTTGTCTAAAAACGAAAAACTCTGCAGCAACACGGCCGTGCAGAGATACCCCTCTGTCTGTAACAGCAACCTGTTCTAGACAGAAGCCCCCCCACAGGGCAGAGGGTGCAGAAACATTGTAAGAGGCCTCACATTAGAGCAGAGCTTCCCGTCAGTGCAGGAGTTTGTTTTTAAGAGTTTATTCTGGGGAAGTGAGGTTATATTCAGAAACTGTGTGTCATTTAGCAGGCAGTGGGAATGCCTTTGTGTTTTGTTTCACACAGTTTTAATGTTTTTGGCGTGACAGGCTAATCTCTCTACCCACACAAGTGGAAATATGTTGTTCTGTTGCTGTCAGAGGAGTAGATTCCTGCTCATGTGTCACTGTGTCCATTACAGATTGCAGATGCAAATGACTGCATACTCGTCCTTGAGAATTAACCTTCAGCACCTCTGAAGAGATTGTGACACACATCCATCAGACAAACATCTAAGGCAGGAATCCAGGGAGGAAAATGGCAGCTCAAACAGTCAGAGTCACGCTCCTCCTGTGTCTGTCAACCATAACCTGTGTCTCTCGTCGGCACAGGCTCACTCTCTTTATTATTGATGACCAGTGGGCCTTGAGACCAGGCGTGCTGTGGGCCCCGCCCGCCATTCTGTCTCTCTCTCTGTGCAGCACACACACAAGCACACGTACCTACGTCACACACACCCTTGGTTGCAGCACCAAATCTTGCTGACCTTGGGAAGTGTATACGATTGTGTGTGCAATGCTAAATGTTGCTATAATTCTGAGGGGAAACTTGCAGTCTGGAAACTTGCTTTGTCACTGGTGTACATTCTATCACCTTGCGTTTTTTTGCCCATTTCTGAATCTCATTAACGGTAATTAGAGGCTTGTTTGTGTCTGTCCATTGTGTCATTTTTCAGGTTTTCCCCCCATTTAACTTCACGTTTTCCAATGTCCTCCCATCAAATTAAATGTCAGCTGAAAATAGCTTTAAGCTGTTTAATGTGTTGTTTTGTTGAACAACTGTAAAGTAATGACTTCCTCAGGCGTGATAGAGAAAGATATTAAAAAGACGAATCTGGTGCATGCTCTGTGAATTTTAACAGTTCTTTTTTTATGCAACGACATCCCGCAAAGCAAACGACTCACGGCATTTTTTGCAGTCATGCTTGTGAAAGCGCTATGAGTTTGAGGCCCATTTATAAAAAGACTATTTTCCCCAAATGAAAAACCTCCTTTCCCTGACAGCCCATTCAATGCTTTGTCTGTCCGAGGGCACAGAGGGTGTGTGATGGCGGACGAGAGGTGCATGCAAACCAAGATAGCAACCCCAAATGTTGTGTTGCTCACTTTTAATTTAGAGGATGTGTGTCGTGTACCTGATTTTTGTGAGTAAAATCATCCCATCAGTATGTAAACATTATTAGACTGAATCATTCTTACTCTACCTGCTCTTCATGCTATAGCATTATTGAAATAGCTCAGTGTAGCTGAAATAGTTAGAAGTCTATTGCAGGAATCACATGTATAATGTTTTGTGTGGTTCACCACTGAGATGATGTTAATGTAAAAGGAATAAGACCCACACAGTTTTAATATTCCACAGCTTTAAACAGATGGCCAGACTTTTATTAATCCCCTGAGAAAAAACAAAGTATTGTCTGCGTAGGCAAAGCCTGACTAACTTTATTGTCATCAAAAGGCTTTAAAAATGCACAAAAGAAACATTTTGTTGAATCTGATGACACACTTCTTTATTTAAACAAACAGTGTACTCTGAAACCACAAAGTTTCATTCAGTGTCAGGGGTGAAGCTCAGTGTCACGCTGACGTCACTAATGAATCTTGGTAACGTAGTTTCATGTTTACATTTTTTTGTTGGTTTCATGAGCTGAAAGGAATTAACCACACTGACATCACACTTCATGAAACGGAGTATGTTGCATAAATTACATTTTTTCAATTTGTTTTTAGGGCTCTTTAAGGCAACAGCTAGGCTTCAGCAAATAGATACAATATTATTTCTGTTTAGTTATTTTTATGGTCTTTGTTTGGAAGAAGGTACAATAGGAGCAGGATTTTTAATACTTAAAATGCTTAACACTTAAAATGTTTACTAACATACACCTTGTCCCAATAAAGCGGAGGAAACCTGTATCTCTTTATCTTCAATGATTGATCTTCTTTCTTTTCTGTGGTTGCAGGAGCATGACATTGAGACTCCTCATGGCGTTCTCCATGTGACCATGAGAGGTGTTCCCAAGGGCAACAGACCCGTCATCCTCACCTATCACGACATCGGCCTCAACCGTGAGTCAGCCAAAAACCAGATCATCAATACACAACATGATGATGGGACCTGAGCACCTGGGAGTCACCCTCAGGCCCTGATAAAGTTAAAACTCTTCAACTCACAATGAATGTGTCGTCTGTTCGCACCTTTTTTTCCCCCTAGACAAGTCGTGCTTCAACACCCTGTTCAACTATGAGGACATGCAGGAGATCACGCAGCACTTTGCCGTGGTTCACGTGGATGCGCCTGGCCAGCAGGAGGGTGCACCACCCTTCCCCACCGGGTGGGTGCCAAACTGGCTTTACATGTGCTGATAAATGAGATTACATTCATTTCATTGCTGGCGGAAGGAGCCGTCACTGATTCATTTAGTTAGAATTTAAAACCATCCGGTAGTTCATTTGCTAATGGAAAGGGTCAATCATTGTCCAATCGATTAGTCAAAATCCTGAAGCTGGACTGTTTTAGTATTTAAATTTATGATGAGCTCAATTTCTCAGATTAGTTTCAACATAAAGAATGAACCCAAGCAGTTTGATGTACTTGCACATGACTCAACATGTTTCAATTTGTCTCCAGCTACCGCTACCCAACCATGGACGAGCTGGCTGAAATGCTGCCCTCTGTGATGACTCAGCTCAAGTGAGTCCCCCTCCGTCCCCCAATTGATAGCCGATCAATGATAACGTGCATGAGTTGACCATTCATCTCTAGGCTTGCAGTAACCTCTAGTCTCTCTGCAGGGTCAACAGTGTGATTGGTATCGGTGTGGGAGCAGGAGCATACATCCTTACCCGCTTTGCAGTGAGTTATTTCTCTGTTCTAACCCCACCCCCATCATCACTTCTCTTCCTTGTCCATCTCTCCGTCTTGCCTGCAATAATTTCAGGTTTTTAGGTTACACAGCTTCTTACACCGAACATTAAAGCCCTCTCATCAAGCCCACACAGGGCACCAGGTTTCTCCACAGTCTGCTGCATATGCTGCCATTCCCAAGCTGATGAATCACCTTGGTGATTCTCTTTTCAGCAGCTTACGTCTTGTTTCCACACTCAAAGTGGTGGAGCTATAATAAGCACAATCTGTGTACAACGGAGCAGAAAAAGCTAGAAGTGACGGAGAAGAGCGAGGGAGCACAGAGGGATGAATAATGAAAGGAGAGGATGGTGGTCAGGGTTAGGAAAGGAAGGTGTGGGGGGATTAGGATTTGTAGCTCTGGGCTCTCTGTGAAGCGTCTGTTCTTGTTTACAATTAATGAGCAAAAATTGATTCTGAAATTGGTTTTGCTTTAACTGGCTCGGAACAAAATGTGTTTACTCCTGATAGATTTATGACAGCAGTTGTTGCATTGTATTTGCATTATGTTGAAAGCAGCTTCTGCAGTGTTGTATGGTTCTTAGATTTCCCCAGACGTCGTCTTTCTTTCTTCAGGCAATTTCAAACCCACACCCTTTAATTTAGAAACCCAGGATTCCATCTTCAGTTTTTCATGTCTCGATTTAAGGGAGCAGATGTGTTCTGGTCTCCATGTTAGAAAGCATTGCAGTGTTTTATCCTGCAATTCAGTCCCAACATTTTCACTGTGAAGATTGCAATATCTGTAAGTGTACAGTCTGGTATATAAACAGTGTAGATTAGTTCATCATCTAGAAACTGTAAGCACACCACAACTCACAAAATACTAGACAACATCCTTGTTTGTCAAAAACACACTGACGTGAGCTCTTCCTTCCCCAGCTAAACAACCCCACCTTGGTGGAGGGGCTGGTTCTTATCAATATTGACCCATGTGCTGAAGGCTGGATCGACTGGGCAGCTTCAAAGGTCAGTATACCTACTCTATAAGCCCAGAAAGACTTGAACACACTGTGCAGCATAAAGCTGTAGCCTTAATAATTCACCAACCATTTAATGTCACTTTCCACTGTTCCACTGTTTTATGCAGTTCAGAGTTTAACCAGCTGCTTTCATGCTCTCTATCCTTACAATACTATTGTGATATTACTTGTGCATGTTATTTTATACCCACTAAACACCCTTCTATTGTACTTCCACATTATCATTATATTACATAATCTATTTTGTTTGGTTTAAGAAGTAAATTAAAGAAATCCGCTAATGTTATAATCATGGACACATTTTTGACCCTGGATTTACTCATTTTCTAGCAAGAAGTTCTTTAAAGCTTTGTATATAATAGCATTAAAATCACAGGCAGGGGCTCTAATCCTGTGTTAATTTGACTGTTTCTGTTGATTTTTGGTCAGGCGCTGTCAAAAGTTAATCAAAAATGTAGAGAGCACTAAAGCTGAGTGTTGACTCATTTGGATTTGATTCATTTTCAGTGTAACAAGTAGAGAACATGATGGGTCACAGTATTTTCTCCTGTTATTTGATACACAGAGTTAAGACAGGGAATGAAGGGAGAGAGAGTCATTCATTTATTCTCCCATATACATTAAATCACTTGTTGACATGCCACACTTTTATTTCCTCCCTAATTTGATTGTTAAAAATGCTGTCTGTCTCTCTCCTGTCCACAGCTGTCTGGATGGACCAGTAACTTGGTGGATATCGTCATGTCTCACCACTTCAGCACTGTGAGTATCAGCCTGTGAATGAGGCGTTGTTAACCTTTTTCATTGACAATGTGAAACAGAATCTGAAGCTCAGGAGGATTTTCTTGATTTCCCTGGATACCTTTACCTCATCTCACTCACTATAACAGACATTTACTAATTATTCTATTTCTGTCCTGTCAGATACAGAGACTGCTGGATTGTGACATGTAGATTACAGACTGAGTTTGTAATAACTGAAACTTAGCACTATCAATTATACACACCCACAGAGTGTCTCGACATGGATGATCTTGTGTATAATTAAAGCATGATTTAAACATGAAGTCTACCACTTATTTCAACTTTTATTGTTTCATTTAATGACTCACTGTTGTGAACCAAATTGCTTTTCAAATAGAAGGAAGGTATGAATGAGAGAAACGGTTTTCTTTTCTCCAGGATGAGCTGACAGAGAACCAGGAGCTGATCCAGACTTACCGCCTCCACATTGCCCAAGACATCAACCAGGACAACCTGGCCCTCTTCTGTGGCTCCTACCAATAGTATGATGCAATACACTATTTATTATTCATTGGTGACTGACAAGTCATCTTATATTTTAGCTATATCACCATACATAGCAGATAATTCACTCAGCTGTGTTTGTGGGCCAGTTACACTAATGGATCATAATTTTTCTCTCTGCACCAGCCGCCAGGAACTGGACATCGAGCGCCCAGTCGTAGGCCTGAATGAGGACACTGTCAACACACTAACGTAGGTTTTGAGACTATGCAAATGAACATTTGTCTTTGAGTACATGATGTGATTGGAGAATATTTACACCTCATTTATTATTCCTCACATCCAGGTGCCCAGCATTGCTGGTAGTTGGTGACACGTCACCTGCTGTGGAGGCTGTGGTGAGTTACACTCCACTCAGCAGCTCTCTGTAATCTAAGAAGGTTTCGGAAGGATTTACCAAAGAGCAGCATTTGCTGTTATTTCTATATTGTGCATTCAGTTGTAAACTCTTGTTGGTGTTTTCAGGTGGAATGCAACTCCAGGTTAAATCCAACCAAGACCACACTGCTTAAGGTAACGCTTCTCTAACACATTTTCTAACACGTACGATTGGAGGGTTTGCATGTGTAAAAATTTTAAGAAATAAACTAAGAAACCGTGTAATGACCTTGCTTTTTGCCCTTTCAGATGGCTGACTGTGGAGGCTTGCCCCAGGTTGTGCAGGTAGGTTTTTGTTTCTGAAGACGCACGTTAATGTTATCTAACAGTAGTTTTTTTTCTAGACAACCTTCTAACTCTGAATTTTTTCTGTTGACAGCCCGGGAAACTTGCTGAGGCCTTCAAGTACTTTGTTCAGGGCATGGGCTACAGTAAGTAAACATCTCTCACTATATGTGGTTTGGAAATGAAATCATCAAAATATATAATGTAACCAGTTCAAACTAGTCTATATTAAATGTCCAAGAATTGTTTACAGACTAACGCCGCTCTTGGCTGAGGTCTTTGTGGTCAAGGTTTGGCTGTTCTCTACAGTGGATTTCCTGTTGACGTGAGCGCAATGACAACTGTTGCTTAAATGAGGATTGTTTTTGCAGCAGTCTCCTATGAGCTGTAGCTAAAAACCCCTGCTGATGGTGTTTGGACCGTGTCCACAGCAGTGCATGAAAAGACACCGTGGTTTTTTTTGTCAGCCTGGTCACAGAGATGCAGCCTGAGGGGCTGTGGGGTGTTAACAACATTTCCTCTCTGCTCTTTGCAGTGTGTGGTGCCCATAACCCTCAGTAGGTGAGGTGTGAAGTGCTTCTAGCATGACTTAAATGACACTGACACTCAAGACTGTTCAGTTCCTGTCAGTC
The DNA here is from genome assembly GCA_024605115.1 of Rastrelliger brachysoma. Classification (NCBI taxonomy): domain Eukaryota; kingdom Metazoa; phylum Chordata; class Actinopteri; order Scombriformes; family Scombridae; genus Rastrelliger; species Rastrelliger brachysoma. The sequence goes on along the minus strand of JANJYP010231488.1, from coordinate 11,415 downwards.
AGAGTGGGCGTTTAAAAAGAAAAAAACCCTCTTTTTTTATTATTCTTTTTCTTTTTTTTTCTAGTGTGCTTTTCTTTTCTTCCCAGAACTGTTTAACGATGCCGTCTCCCAGAGAGATTGAGTGCATACTTAAACAGGCCTCCAGGTTTTTATAGTCATTCATCAGCACAGAAAACAAACAAACACATTTGTGTGAGATCATACTGACTTGTAGTGCACCAACCAGACGCTGATCTAAGGATGAATGATTTCAAGAACGTAGGTTTTCTTGCTCTGACCATACAGATAATGACTATCTGTGTGTATATTTCTCTGATGCTAATTCTGTTTTGCTCTTTCTGGTTCCAAAAACCCTTGACTGTGGGAGGCACCCTTGGTTGTAGCCATTATGTCAGTGTCTCAATGTTGCTTAAAGGCCATCCAGTCCCCCCATTGAGTAAATGCCATTGCAGGATTAGAACAGATTAAAAAGAGTGTTTTCATGCAGGGAAAGTGTGGAAAATAAATCTTAACACCTCAGCATGTTTCTGAAAGCTGCTTTTCCCTCATTAACACATTGCCACAGTGTGAAATGCAAAAGGGAAACAGCTCGAGAGTGCAGGAGAAAAGATTATAGTTTGCCATGATTCCTTTACCTGTTGTTGTTGTTGTTGTTGTAGCCAACATCTATTTATTCTCAATAATTTAAACTGCAACAGAGACTATTTAAATGAGAGCTACACTGAGGTGGGACAAAGTAACATAATAGCTACCTGTTCAACATGTCTCCCTCTTTCTTTCCTTCTTTAACCATCACTTACAGTTCCCTACGTTCTTCTCAGTCATCTGAGCAACGAATCAGGTACTGGGTTCTCCAGCAGCTGCCACTTAGAAGGCTTTGAACCCAAAACAGCCTCCAAACGTCCTACAGTGGATGAATGTCAATGTATGCATAAATTCTGTAGAGGGCACAGTTTGATATTTTGAACAGCGGCTGCAGGTGGTGGACACAGACAGTATTAAACGCATACTTTGACACATTCATCTCGCTGTAGGAATTTAGTTTTTTCCCCTTTTAGCATGGATCCTATCAGTGTCCTATTTTGTTGCATGACCCGCTGGTGTTGCTTCCCGTCAGTTGAATTGGAGTGCATATGCTTTTTTTTATTTTTTTTTTGCTGTTATTCTTTTGATTTTTTTTTTCTTCCAACAATGAACATGTGCATACATTTCTGTTCAGCATCTCTTTTCAATTTATTTGATTACTCTTCATATTTGAAGTTGTTTGCATGGTAAGCACTTCTCATTGTTGTCATATCCGGCTATGCAAGTGCACAGTCTCTGAGCTACATGAGCGGAATATTAATACAGACGTTTTCTTTTTTCAGTGCCATCAGCAGGAATGACTCGTCTGGCTCGCTCCCGCACCACCTCCTCTTCCAGCATCACTTCCATGGACAGCAGTCGTAGCCGCAACAACCTCAACAGCCTGCTGGAGGGCAGCACCGCTGGGGGTCTGGACAGCCAGGCCAGACCCCAGACCATGGAGGTTTCCTGTTAAACTCTCCCCTCTCCCTCTCCTTTACCCTCACCCTCCAGCCCCCACCTTACAACCCTCACCCTCCACCCTCCCATAGTAACTTATGTGCCCTCTCCTTTCTCTCTTTCTCTCTCTTCCCACTCCTAAGCAACGCCTGGAGGATCTGTAATGAACTATGTGATTAGAAAAAGAGGATGTAATAAATATATTAACAGATGCATATTGTTAAATATTATATTGAATACACTGTCAAAGTCACATTCCTATCAGAAACCATAACTACATTCAAATGTGTTGTATATTCAGATGCTCAAATTGTGATCGACTCAACTGTCTAACCTCACCTCCTTTGTATTTATTTTTTTCACCATGCCTTTGTTTTAAATGTCTTCACACACCGTAGAAATCCTCCATGCATTCTAAATAACTTTTTTTGTCATCGCACGGTACAACACTTTCACTATGTTAACCGATGTTTCTGTTGTGAGCTCTAAACATTGATTTAGAGCTACACTGATTGTGAGTCACTGTATCTTTGTGTGTTTTTAAAAACCTGCCGCAGTACGTTTATAGAGGGATTACTACTGTAGCTGCAGAAGCAGGATTGCAGCCTGTATTTAAAACAACGACGCCAGGTAAAGCTGTGCAGTCGATACATGCAAGAACCATCATCGTATACTATAATCAAAAACATTATACAGGAACATTTAATAGAAACATGTCATACTATTGTCATTTCTTTTGGATTCTTTTTGTAAACTCATCGCCTTCTTTTTCTTTTTGCTTTGTGTTAATGTTTTTGTTCAGTTGATTTAGATTTTAGTGACATTTTAGTGACCTTTAACATGTGGGTTCTGGTGTGACAAGTATGAGTCCCTTCACCAAAGGGGCCCACTGGTGCTTCTCACTGTCTGCTGATTCAACTCATTTATATTACTACTGAATAAAGCTACAACATGAGAACATGTCTGTTTTTCATTTATCAGTACAGTGCAGTACATAAATAGCAAGCCCAGGTGGTTGAAATGAAAGCAGCGTCAGTTCAGCGAGCGCTTGCGCCTTTCCTCTTCTGTTAGTGGAAAAGTTAGGTGATTGTGGTGAGTTAGTTTCCAACCGCAGTTATCTTCTTTCCTTGCTGAGTTAAAAAAAAATCTTAGATCTATATTTAGCACACAGTTTAAAAAAAAAAAACAATGGTCAGCTGTTGTGCAAGTCAAAAGAGATGATAAGCAGTCATTGCGAGTGAAATGTTAATCTGAAGTTCATATCAGCAATGAAGGCTTTTCTTATAAGTGTCTCCATTTCACAGCATGGTTTGTAATTCTCCTTGACTAACAGAACAGAGATATGAACCTCTAACTTAGTACATTCATGGGTGGCAATATTATCTGCATGCCACAATGATCTAAGCCTGGTGAGGTCAGTGTTGGTGCTGTCATATTGGATTGAAGTATCTTCTAAAGTTTCGTCTCGCCCCCTGATAAACCAAAATGATTCAACAGGAATTTTCTGTTTGCAAATCCAAACACAACTATTAAAAGATACTAGTGTGAAGTTAGTGAACACATGAATAGACATTTTAATGAGATAAATGAGAAAACCGATTGATAAAGATCTGCCACAATGGCAAGAAATGATTCAGTTTCATTAGCAAAGTAGATCACATAGAAGGTTCTTTCCATCCATGTTTACAGATAGATACTATATCATGGGTTTAGCATTCATCTACTCTGTGGTGACAAAGATTCTTTTAATTGTTTCCAATTTAATCCAGACCATCCTAGGTGTCAAAGAATATGCACTGCTTGACTGGGGTGCAGTTAGCCCTGAAGAAATGACTGATTTTAAAAGTAGTGTTTAATTGTCTTGCACCCAGATGATTCACATATATACTGCTTATGAAGCTCAAAATGCCTTTTCTGCCAGTAACACCGCTCTGCTACCCCTCTGTGACTCTGCAATGTCAGCATAATGGTTAAATGTATGATAAATCAGGGCATGAGTAGGCTGGCAGGGGAAGCTGTCATGCTCAAACTGAGGTTTGTTATCTGATGTCAACATCAATGGGAACATTTTAAGATGACAGGCAAAAGCTGAACTTAATGAGAACAGATGGAAATAGGAGAAATGATGTCAACAATTCTATTTAAAGAGAATCAGCTGCACAAATCTAAAGGCTGCTCAGATGCAGTTTTGCATAATCTTCACAGACTGTCATGGTGAAATGATGTCACACCACATAATGGATATACATCATGTGCACCCCTCATATGAAAAAGTTGCTTACGTATACTTGCAATACATTCCATAAACAAGTGATGCACTATCAAGCTCCACCTAAACATATTGTGCATTAGAGAGATCAACACAAGCTGTTCTGAGTCAGGATGTCAAGATCTTGAGCGTCACAGGAAGCTGCTGCTGGGCGACATACATAAAGGCCATGCAGGAAGCTGCATCTCTTCAGCCAGTAAACCCCCAATAAACAGCTGCGAAAACACAGCAGCCTCCACAAGAACACAGCAGAGGAGTCTTCCGGATTGATCAGCGGGCTTGGGTGGAAACTAGAGCTCTCACATATATTACAAGCCTCCATGTGAGTGTGTGTGCTGAAAGCAGACGGACATCTTCAACAAGAAGACTTGGAATATATCGGCTACTGCTCTGGAAAGGATCTGTCTAACTTCTGGGCAAGCATTTTCATTAGAAATTTGAAAGAGGTAAATATTTCCCTTGCAATGATGAGGATCTTTTGCTTTTCTTTTTCTTTCTTGTTTGCTGATTTTTTTTCTTCTTGTTAATTGATCTGATTTTTACCTCCAGAATTTTTATTAATTTATTAATCCATTAATTGCCTTAATGACTTGTTCTGTTAAATATCTATTATTCTAACCTAACATTGATCATGCAATGTAAATTACTGGAGGAAACACAATGAGGTTTTTATTATTTTTATGATTTTATGGTTACTAGTAAAGAAAAGTAAAGAAGCATCATATAGTAAAAGAATAAAATCTCATCTCTCATATGAAGTACGTGTTATTCCTTGCATATATGCTGCATGGAAATTTAACACAGGATATCACTGTCTCTTGTTGTGGTTTGGCGCCTTCCTGTATCATCTAGGTTCTGTTGCCAGGTTACTGAATAGTATGCAGCACCTGTAAGAAGTCATAATGTGATAACTAGAGCGTAATATGATGAATATATGAGTCACTGAGCACCTTTGAAGACTGATTATTTTCTAATTATGCTCCCCAGCTCTCAGCCACGAGGGCTATTTCAAATCAAGCAAGAACCCAAAGAACATGGGGAACTGCCCCACTAGAAGCCAATCCAACTTGACAACCTTGGAAAATCCACCTGAGTCTGCATCACCAGGTAGGTTCAACTCCAAGATATGTATTCACAAAGTAAAAATAATCAGCAAAAAAAAAAAAAATTAATTTCAAATATCTCTCTGCAGCCTCCCAGGAGATCATGATTGTGTCTCTCTGCAACTACCCGTCCTTTGGTCACACAGAGCTGTCCATGCTTATGGGAGAAAGACTCTTCATCATATCAGAGTATGTGATATTGCTCTTCATGTGTTACCCTTTAACCTTGATTTCACCTTGATAGATACAATTAGTCATGACTGTTCATTCTCTTCAACAGTGATGGTGATTTCATGATGGTGAGATCCACCACCACAAACCGCGAGAGCTACGTCCCTACCAACTATACAGCCAAGGTGACACACAAGTAAGTTAATGTCATAGAGACGTGTTAAGGTGTAACTCTTATTACAGTGTATATGTGTGTATGTGCCAGTGTGTGTGTGTGTGCGTGTGTGAGAAAGCAGAGGAGTTGTACATATAAAAGTGAAATTAAAGGGGCGGGGAGTTCCCTGAAGAGTGTAGGTGAACTTTACCTCAATGGAGACAGATGTTTGGAACAATACTTTCATTCTCTTCAATGACATTATATTAGCCTCTGCCTCCTCCCTCCTCCAGTGGGGAATGTGTTGTGATATTGTTTCAGGGGATTTTTCTAACTTCAAAACAACAGCATTTGTCTTTTTTTTTTTTAACTGTCTCTCTGTATTAACGTTTCACTTGTCTAAATGTCTCCTTTGTCTCCTCTCTATTCAGTTGGCTGTTCACAGGCATCAGCAGATACAAAGCAGTGGAGCTGCTCCTGCGTCCAGATAACCCGACTGGAGCCTTTATGATCCGAGAGTCAGAGACAAACAGAGGTTAGAGCTTTTTTTTTTCATTCCCCGTGCATCAGAAATATACTCTAATATTGTACTTTGAGTTAAGTATTTCCAATAGGGTAAGGGTCCGTATGCTATTTTATATTGCACTACATTACAAAATAGAAAATATTGTAGTTTCCCCCTACTTTATTTATATGATAGCTGTAGTTAGTTACTTTACAGATGTGATATATTTATTGAACAAATCTTTTTAGCTTGAGACAAAAAGGCAGTATCTGGTTGGGGCCTCATTTCACATTGTTGGCATTTTCATCAGACTCTTTGAACCTCCCACACGGTTTCACATAAAAACAATTTGAGGACCAAAGAAAATTTTTATTGAACTATTGTTTTACAAAAAGAATACAAAGATTAGATAAAAGTCTCAGACCAAATATAAAAGTGTTAAAACTAGTTTGAACTCGACCAGCTACAACGTTAAAATGCCACAGATGTCTGAAGGGCTTTAACTGTCTAATAATGTAATACATTAATCACTTTGTGCAGAATTAGTACTTTTATTTTTGATACTTTCAGAACATTTCTCTGTTTTTGAAAACAGAACTGGAGCAATTTTTACATTGTTGCACTAAATAATCTGAATAATTCACTGAGCATTAGTACACAAAATGAAACTAAAAATATAAAGTGTGGTGTTTCTAAATCAGGTTCAACTATAGTATTTTCTTGTAGAAATGACAAGCATTATAAAGCAGCTCATTATTGGAATTACTTAACTGATTTAATATTGATAATTACTTGACTAACTGAACTTCATGCCATGTGTATTTTTAGATTGTTACTCGTTGTCAGTCCTGAGGAGAACCAGCTCTTCGTACCAGGACAGTGTGAAGCACTACCGCATCTTACGCCTCCAAAACAGCTGGGTCTACATATCTCCAGGACTCACCTTCCCCTCCCTGCATCACCTGGTGCAACACTACTCAGGTTTGTACCAATTATCCAATGCTGTTTACTACCTAAACGCACCAAAGACAAAGCAATGAAAATAATTCAAGTCTTTTTTTATTTTTTATTTTTTTACAGAGTCTACAGATGGATTGTGCTGTCGATTGACAACACCTTGCTTCATCCAGGGTTCAGACATGGCCAGAGAAATGGCCAGACCTATACCAACAACTATCAGGAGGTCCACTATTAACTGGAAGGACATAAGCAGGTGTGGACTCTTTCTTTCATCTACTGATAACTGCCACAAGATGTCACTCTGCTGCTGTGCTGTACTGGGTGAACCCCTGGTGGTGTCCTGGCTTTAAAACAACTGATAGATTATATTTCAGTGAAACTTATTATTTTCAATTTAGATGTTTATTCAACTCTATAGTTATTTTGATGAAGCAGTGGGACATTTTAGTGAGTCTGCCTTAATATCTGAATTGGTTTGTGGCTCAAAGATTATAAAACCTGACTTGTGAATGGCAGGATTAATTCAACCAGAACGGAGAATGAATTGTGTTTACATTTCTTGCATGAAAACAAAGAAAGAAATTTTCTTTAAAGTCATTTATCCAAATTTAAAATCCTTCTCTGTCTCATCCAGGTCTGTCATCCTCAAGAGGAAGAGAACAGAGTCAGACAACTCTCTGGTGAGTGAGGGGCTTAGGGAGGCCATCAGCTCCTACCTCCAAATGACAGAAAACAACGATCTAAGCTGGGACACTTGAGAGTTGAGAGGAAAGACAGTTCAGTGCTGAGAGAAAGAAACCTGACAGAGTGCAGAGATCAGTGAGATACTGCCCTGTCTCACCTGCTGTGCGGGTGAGACAGCTGGTCGACCTCAATGAAGAGGTCGTCTTCGTGCCCCAGTGTGGTCTTCAAAGAATGCCCTGGAGTAGCAGGAGGGCTGAGACACTACAATGTCTTATGATGTGACATACTGTCAGTAGGACATGTAAGAATACTGTTTTTTGTGTGTGTGTGTGTGTGTGCAAAAAGGCACCTGTTGGAGATGTGAGCAGAAAAGAGTCAGTGAAGCATTCTTCATTTGTTCTTGTTATGTTATCAAAACTTTTCTTGCTGTGAATGTTTATTAAATTATAATCTAATTACATGTACACGTTGGTTGAATGTAACATGTGAACTATGTATTGCTGTGTGGTTTTTTTATTCTTTAAATTATGGTTATATTATTGGAATCCAATATTAAAAGGTTTGTTTTGTAATAAATGAACAACACATAAATAACCATCTAAATCCAAACACTCTGGCCTGTGCTTTCTTAAATTATCGTCATAAGCATTATGTAAAATACGTAAACCATTGGGGTCACTTGATTGTATGTGTAAGTTTAGCTCTTTGCTCTCTTCTCTTCTTCTCTCCCTTCTTTGTATTTACAGCAACTTTGAAGGCGTATACTGCCACCTATTGTATCGAGATGTGTAGAATCATGGCATTAGATAGTGAATACTGATTGGCCTATGGAGAGTTAAACACACAAATAAGTAAATTGAAAAGTAAATACTACACCACATTTTCTACCTGTATTATATCAACCACCCTCCTGATTACCGTACAGTCCTGTCCTGTGCTCAGTAGTGATTTTAAATGTCATTCCTGTTGAATCAGGTTATAGGTAGGTAAAAGATCAGTACTATTTAACCATGTAAAGGTAATAGTGTTCAGTTACCCGGATATGCAATAAAATATAATATGTAAACTATAGTTTCACACTGTTATGATTTTTTTAAATGCATTTTGACACTTTATCTTTTATTTTGCCACTATAGAAAAAAATACCTAAGTGAATAAGACACAAGAGGATATAGAACTGATGATACTTTATTACTAAACAAAAAATGAAAAAAGAATTATTTTTTTCCCTATAAAATTACAAAAACATACATCTGCTGATGAATATCTGTTGACGGGAAACTGATGGAATTGACAAAATTGTAATTGCATTTCTGATTAATAAAAATGCCTTCTTAAGCAGATGGAATTGACAATACACAATGGCCGTGTATATTTTTTATTAGTGAAAACTATTTAAGAAATGTATTCGATAAGCAGACCACAGCCTGCCCATGCTCTACAAATCATTAGGCCTATATTGTAAAATAATGTAATTACATGCTATATATGGATATTAAATTGCAGATATAACAAAATAAACAATAATAAAATAAAATACTTTAGTCAAATCCACTATGGTTTAAAAAAAAGAATCATAATGGAGAGATGGTGCTGACATGCTCCAGCTGTGATCAGGAAAACTGACATTGTTCATCTAAAATATGAAATGTCACACTGACTTCACCACAGCCAGGAAAATGAAAAGGGGTCCTAGCATGGTGTTGCCTGATTTAATGAGGTTTATGAAAAAAATGAAAAAGTGACAGAGTTGACTGAAATAGAGGATACAATTTTGATAGGCAGATTTCTATGGAAAATATGTTTTGATGGTAGCATGCAATGTTTTAAACATTTATAACCGTTATCTTTTTCACAGATGTAGAGGTTGTTAAAATTTTTTTGGCACTGGTGACCTCTTGCTGAGGACAAGAGAAATAGCATGTAGCTAATTTAAACAAATACCCCCCCCCCCCAAAAAAAAGAAAAAAAAGTAATNCACACACACACACACACACACACACACACACACACACACACACACACAGTGTATGGTCATGCCTTTTAAAACCACAGATTGCATTGACTTTTCCCACATTAAATATAACGTGGAGTCAAAATCCTGCATATCCGAGCCTTAATCTTTTAATGATCACCTCGTCTTCTGTTGTCATGTTTTCATCCTTTCAGCGAGCATATTATTATATGATAACGTGAACTGATTTGTAAATCATGTAATAATGCCTTCCCTTTATTCTCTGTAGCCCAGTCCTTTAGCCAGGTGTTAATTGTGGCTGTCTAATTAATGGTTGCGCCTCAACCCTACAATAAGCTACTTTTATCACTCTTTTGTCATTGTATGCTCCTCTGCCAGCAGATGCCGCTTAATTACCTCCAATAATTCATCAAAGCCTTCCACTTCCTGGCCGAGCTCTTCAGTTCAGGAAGAAGAAACGATGGCGACACTTCTGGGGTCCGAGTCCCCTTGTACTAGAGGAAGACGGAGAAATTGCAGTAGCAATATCATCACAAAGTTTACGACCAGTAAAATTACTGGCCAGGGTTTCAGTCGAGGGACACAGGTAAGAAAAATAACGCATGTTTTGGCAGTAAAGACGTCTGTAAGTTGCTCGTTTGAGACCGGGGACTTGCGCTTGGGATGTTGCCTGAAAACGAAGACGCTTTCCCGGACACTTGACTCAAGGTGGAGTCGCTCCGCTTCAGCTTCGGCTTTAGATATAGCTATTATATTGTGGGACATTTTATTGGGTGCTAGCGGTACACTTTGATACATTTGGGTTCAGGATAATAATATATGTTCGCTGACAAGCCAAATAATGTTAGCACGATACCAAACGTCAATGTAGCAAGCCCCGTTTCAGTATGTAGCAAGCCCCGTTTCAGTATGTAGCAAGCCCCGTTTCAGTTGGATCCTTTGTTGTTAGCTTACGTTAGCCTAGCAATACAGGCCAGGGTAACTACAATACTCAAAACGCCTCGAATCGTTAGTTTGACGGGTTGTTATTGTGTCATTTGGGTATTTTGGTGTCGGTGCTACTAAAGTGTCCGTAGCTTAATTTCCTGAAGCGCTTAAATCACGTAACGTTAATCAACGACAGTAAGGTTTGCTAATGTCAGCCAGCTAGCTAAGCCAGCTGAACAGCTCAGGAGATTACGTAACGACACACCAACCACAATAACTATCGTCTCCATAAATGGACACAACCGCTGTTTGGACAAGTCAACAAGTTTATTTTTATTTCTACACTATCAGGTGTTTGTATGTTATTTGTCAAGTTGGACAACATTGTACGGTTAATGCTAACGTTAGTGTACGTCCACTGTTTTGACTGTGAGCAGTGTTAATGGAGGTCGCACCTGTCCTGACATTTAAACACAGTGCGTGGATCTCTATCACTTACTGAGTCACCCTTAGCTTGAGTGAGTATTTTGTAAAGCTAATAAAATAATCTATTCTATTTCTAATAATTTGTCACTGTATGAAGTGGTTTTCATGCACTCCTGTCTGATACTGCTAGTCCTCAAAACATTGATAATGTACCGTCTAACAAGTTTAACTGAATTGCCACAGTGTGAACACTGTTAAACTCACTGGTGTTAAGTCTGTGCTGCTGACACATCACATCACTAACGAAAACACAAGAAACATTCTTCAAACAGGGCACTTCTTATGTCTGTTTGTAAAACAGCTTGAGAACCTACCTGGGCATCAAGTAGCTTAACTCTGCCTTACTGTCAAATGCATAACAAGCTTGATTGATTGTGGTACAAGAATGAATGACTTAGTCATCAAGTGATTCTTTTCCACTATTGAAGCAGGTTTTAGTGTCCGCAGAGCTGTGCTGGAGATCATTTTATAATTTACACTGAAAGGAAAGGTCAGAGCTTTCTGTTGATGGGTTTCTGATGTTTTGGGCCTATGTTTATTAATATCTGGATCTACTGATGAAATTATTGCTGACTTTTATAATTTTTCTAACACACACACCTTCACAAAAGAATAAATAAACTAAAAGGACAATGGCAGCAGGTACAAGTAGAATAC
>JANJYP010231406.1:0-18891 GCA_024605115.1 Rastrelliger brachysoma | reverse complement strand
TCAGCACTCCTACCCACACCCACTCCCCCAACCTATTCCTATGCTGTTTGATCCCCCAAGTCCCACCAATGAGTCCCCCCAGCGCCCAGCCCCTGTCCCACTTCATATCATGATCCAACGAGCTCTGTCCAGTCCTGGCCCAGCTCAACCACACCCAGATGGGTCACAGCGTGCGCATGCTCTGCTTTTTGAAACCCCTCCTGAGTACCAAGGAGATCGAGGTCGCCCACTGCCTGTCAGCATTCAACCACTAAAACTGTGAGTTCCTCTGTACATAATAACTGAAGTACTTTAGCAAACAGTCATTCCAAGATGAGAAAAAGCCACAATACAAAGTAATTAGAAAGCGGAGAGCTGCAGAAATATTTTAAAGCTTTCTGCATTATGAAAAGACAAGAAGTCTAATAATATCTTGAGCAACCTCTTCAAACTATTTGCACACTTTGTACATTATCTCAAAGGGAGCTGGAGAATACAGCTGATACAGTCTGATATAGCCAAAAATGCGCAGTTGGGATATGGATCCCAGTAAGAATAATAAAGTATGCTGTGTCAAGGAATTTTGTTTATTGGGTCAAATATATAAAATATGAAATTTCAAGTCTGTTTTTTGAGTGACACTTTTTTCTTTCCTATTAGATCTGAGGATGACTACTCAGAAGAGGAGGAGGAGGATGATGAGGAGGAGGAGGAGTATGATGGGGAGATTCCCCAGCCTGAGCTGGAGCCACGGAGTCGCCGGTGTTTGGTTGGGGATGCCGGCGTTTGTGTCATCCCGGGAGGAAACAGCAGTGAGGAGGAGGAGGAGGAAGAAGAAGAGGAGGAGGAAGATGAGGAGGAAGAAGATGAGGACAGAGAGCATGAAATGCATGGGGATGACAGTGACTCAGATGGACCTGTACTCTATAAAGATGAAGACACTGATGAAGATGAGGAGGATGAGCCCCCACCTAGTAAAAATCACCTTATTTTGATAAATATAGTGTTGTGTTCTAGATTTTAGGATTTCTATTTTTCTAAAGCCCTTCAGTATGTTTCCTCTCCTTCACACCTGACCACATCTTTGCTTGGCTTTCATCCAGGTGCTCTGGCCAGCAGGGTCAAAAGAAAGGACACTCTGGCTCTGAAGCTGAGCAGCCGTCCCTATGCCCCAGACAGGGACAGGTTTGCCCAGGAGAGGAGCACCAGAGATGACCAGCCTCCAGGACAGACCGGCCTCACCTGGCAGAGCAGGGAGCAGTGGGAGGCCATCCGCACACAGATCGGCACAGCACTCACAAGGTAAAGACAGACTTCACCACTCTTACTGCATGTGCATATTCGTATTCCATTGCTTTGGTGTCCTTTAAACTGACAAGAATGAATGTGCATATCCTGATGAAATCAGATCGTTTCTCAGATCTTTGTCCTACTTATTGCCTGAATGACAAAGGGATGAGACTGTGTAAAAATAGTGCTGCTCTTTTTTTTTTTCTCCTCATAAGACGACTCAGCCAGAGACCTACTGCTGAGGAGCTGGAGCAAAGAAACATCCTTCAGCGTTAGTATCATCTCTTTTCTGTCTTATTTCCTTTTCACCTTTCTCATACATCACTGATTCTAATAATGCCACATCTGTCAGAGAGGAATTGTGCTTTGGATCTCTGTCAACCACTCCATCGTGTTCAAGCTCATTTTTATCTCTGGACTTGAAAAAAATCACAACATAATTCTAGCTGATGCTTTTGTCTATTAATTGCTCTTTTTCTGTAAATATGCTTCATTTTAATATTTCTGAGACAGATTTTCATAATGTGTAAAACATATATCATTTATATTTGCCACAATAGCAAAAATAGGACAGTTTTAAACAAGGATTTTGTATGACAGAGGTCTTATTTTGGAAACTGCATTTACTTATACCTTCACTGCACATTAAATGAGACTTTCATGCAGTGTCTAATTATAGCTCTGGTTCTTGTCTCGCTTCAGCCAAAAATCAGGCTGACAGACAAGCTGAGGTCAGGGAGATCAAGCGGCGGCTGACCAGAAAGGTGAGCTTAACACATCTCCTACTGACATCTAAGTATCAAATTGTGTATATCTCTGGATATTAAACTGACATAAAACATCTTGCTTTATTATAGCTGAGTCAAAGGCCCACAGTCGCAGAACTACAGGCAAGGAAAATCCTGCGATTCCATGAGTATGTGGAAGTCACAGATGCGCAAGACTATGATCGCAGGGCAGACAAGCCTTGGACCAAGCTGACTCCTGCTGACAAGGTGCTCACCTACCATTTCATCACATCAAGGATCTTACAAACTTTACATAATATCAGCAACAAGTGTGATAAGACACATGGTTCCTTGTTAAACTTGCATTCAGCTGACAGTGTCTCTTTGGTTTTTCTTTCAGGCAGCCATCCGGAAGGAGCTCAATGATTATAAGAGTACTGAAATGGAAGTTCATGAAGATAGCAGAATCTACACGAGGTATACCTTCATCAGCTGAAATATGTAACAGAATTTGTATGCCTGATCATACCTAATTCCGATTTTTTTTTTTTTCTTTTTAGGTTTCATCGGCCTTAGCATTCCCCTTCTTCTCCTGGATAATGAAGCACTTACGATGTCTGTGGCTGCTTCCTATGCAGACAGATGACCTATTTGAGAATGTACTGTACAGTTAATCAGGGAAAGCCTGGAAATGACTCAAAACAAGAACGCTTCTCGCTTCCCCCTCCATCGCCCTCTCACTACATTGCTTTCACTAAACTTGAGGTGGTGGTGGGTGAGGACCAGATGCAGTATTTCTCCCAGACAACAGGGGGAACCACGTGCCAATGAAGTGGAGAAGTTGCAGAGGACCTACAGTTACAGGGCTTACTCTCACTCTGCTGTAATGTGGTACCCCTCAGGGATTTGGATCTAGTTAAAACCTTTAATGCGGCCTCATTCTGTGTTGCCTTTTTTTCTTCTTTACTGTATATGAACAAGCTAATTCATCTTGTTAATGTGATATCATACAATAATGATAGTAATAATAAAGATGATGACTTATAATACTCCACACAGTAATAATAGATAATAGACAAATGGCAACGGTGAGAGAAGACTGGAGGATGAAGACATTCTGTTATAGAACTGGACATCTCTGGGATATTGTGTGTATTTTATATTATTTGTGTACAGATTGCTATTGTGATACCATAGAATGAAACTTGGAGAGATCTAATTACAAAATATTCTGTAATGCACAAGATATTTTATATTGTAATTTTGATCACATGAGTAGTGACAGCTTTTATTTGAGCCTTTTTTATTATTTGGCTTGCCTGTATTTATGGTTGTGACGTGAGGTGGCCATTTAAGCGTGAATCTATATTTAGAAAAAAAAATGCAGGTCAAGGAGGCTGTTGGTGATTTTAATTGTGCCAACATACCCATTGCCTAAAGGACTATATAGGATACTGATTTTAATATCACTGATTTCTGCAATCCACTGCATGAGCCAACACAGATTCCAGTGCCACTGGATCTCAATAATCTCTTCATTTATACTTTTTTATGAGTTTTTGTACTTCCCTTTAATCAAACATGCAATGCATTTCTGTAGCCATTTTGAATAAGGTCACGCTAGTAGTGTCTATACTAAGAGTTAAATGTAAGTTGCTGTGAGTGTAGATCAGGGATTTATCAAAAAATCAGAAAATGTATAAGCGGTCAACAGGGAGTCATTTTGGCTAGAACTTTTTGAAACTGCAGAAGTGTTTTATCTTGTATTGTTGTCTGGCCAGTAGCTTACAGGGTTCTCTATGCTGTGTACAGGTTGATATAGGTTTAACTGATGCTTGTGTATATCTTGTCTTCCTTTCATTTGAAAAGAAATTTTAAATATAAAAGTATTATAGGTTGCTATTTTTTTAAGCACAGAATATTAGTTTATGATTAAATGCTACAAGAATGGGAATATGAAAGTGTACCTTTTCTGTAAAACCTTAAGTTCATTTTTAATTGAATGTGGAATTGTATGGATTGACAGTTATTTTCTTTTTATTTGTAAATAGTCACATCTGGATCTAATTAAAAATCTTGCAATTCCTTGAACCGTCTGTGCAATTATTCTGCAACTGCTCTGCAATCATCGATCTGTCTTACCTGCTGTGTTCAGAAGGCAGTGTTCAGTATATTGTCCAAAGATTTTAGGTGTGGGAACCTGTGGCTCCAGTGACACCTTGTGGCAGGGAATGTTTAAACATGTCCCAATGAGGAGCTAAACCTGTTTACATCAGTATGTTTATTCTAGTGTTCTATATATACATCTCAAAATTTCAAAGTAATACATTTAGTGTAACGAGAAACCAATTTATGATTAAAATGCTGTGATGTTCCAATATTATTTGATCTCATTAAGGAAAATGTATTGTTGCAGCAGCAGAAAGCACAAATCAAGACAAAATGCACACTAAGATTACTAAAAAAAAACAACATTACGGTGCTATTAGACATTCATTTACCAAAAATTTGACCAAACAAAAAACGAATCCATGAAATATTGTTGATTTTGGGGAAATTTGCCGATTATACAGACTATATCTTTAAGAGTTCCACATAAAAGTTAAGGATTGTAGCGATCATTATAGCGACAGGGTTAGTATATACATTCAAATAAAATAATCAAAAACAATCCCAGAATGGATACTGTGCTAAAACATAGTCTCTAATGTGTAGCCTATTCAAAGTAAAATACATCCAAGTTTGGTTTGATTACAATTTCATGTTCTCATTTCATGTGTAATGTTTCCCATAAAGTGGCATAGCACAATATCATAAAGCAATAGGATATGAATATATATGACATATATGAAAGCGAAAACATTCAAAAGACCTCTTTACTGTACAGCTGGTTCACACATTTGGAGCACTGGAATGTAACATAGGAACTAAGTATGCTCTTTCAGTCCGTACATTGCCTCTCATCTCTACTTCAATATATTAAATATTTTAAGAGAGACATTAAGTATTGTACTCCTTTATACTGATTCGACAGCAATAGTTACTGATTCATTTGTGGATTTTAATACAACATGAGTTTATATATTATATAAACTTGTCAGCTTTACAGACATTAATGATAACATGTTATTATAGATGACAGCGATATAAAGTACATATATTATGGTGATAAGTACTTTCACTTTTGTATGTTTCACTCATAATGCTTGCATACTTTTATTTCAAGATCTGCTCCAAACATGTAATAAGACTAATAAAAAATACTCAATATTGTTTGTCTAATTTGATTTAATATGCAAATAGATTTAATTTCAAAAATTGAATTGCTGATCACAAGACTTAATTGCTTCACTAGGAGGTTCATTCTCAGTGTTTGTGCACAGCAGCCTTCAGGTTTACACATCAACCTTGTCTGAATATTAAACCCAGACTGGCTTCCAAACTATTTGTAACAGACTCACCCTTGCAGCAGATGAATGTGAAAATAATTTCCTAGTGTCAAACATTGCAGATACATTGCTTGGACAGAGAAATTTCAATATCAAACTGCAGAAAGTGTTTTATGTGTTTGCAGTATTCAGTGTTATGGAGTTCCTAGTCACATGTATTGGTGTTGTAGAATTTAACTACAAAATAAATGCAACTGTAATCCATTAGAGTTACTGAGGAAAAATGTTTTAGCTAAATTAAAATGTTTTAATTAAATTCCTCATGAAAGTGTCAATGATTACAAAAAGGGTTACATCTGAATATTTTCCATAGAAAGCTTAGGCTGTATGTTGAGTAATATTTTCTTGCTTTACATGTTTTTGATGTGGATAATGCCTTCTTTGACAATTACAATCATAGCTAAACAACTTGTCGGAGAGCGTGTTACTGAATACATGTATTGTTGTTTTTTAATTCTTTGAAAATAATATATTTTTTATGTTTTGTAAATAGATCATGAGGGGCTTACTTGGAGCACATATGGAGTCCCAGTATCAGCTGTATTACAATACATAAAGGCAAGCAGGAAAATAATCTAGAGATTGTTATAGAGTCTAGATTGTCTAATATAGATTTTTAAGAGTGTATAAATAATCTAAACTGAATTTACATGCAGAACTTCATTCACATCTGATGAAGGGGGACGAATGGTAAAACTTTGAGTGCAAGAACAGATAGAAGAGAGGAGGCCTTCACTATGGTTGTATGGGCAGTTTGAAACCAGAATAATGCAGGCCTTCAATCTTGTTATTAATGTATATATTTTATCAGAATTTTATTTGCTCTTATTTCCTCCTTGATATCCTTGAGTGAGGTATGGCATTATTCCTCAGATTCAATATAGTGATATCTATTCAAAATTTAAAATAGTGCTGAAATCATCGATGATAATATTATACTTGCTGTTTTTATCTTGAAGTTTGCTCTAAACTTAACACTGTTCTGTTCCAAATACAAACAATACATATACCAAATAAGGACAAGTCATAATGGAAACAACTGGTCTGTTTTAAGGTTTCTATTATGAGAAAACATCTTAGACTATTTGCTGAATGTAAGTACAAGCAATCTTGGCTTACCACACTTCATTTCTTACAAGCTTCTCTGTTATTACAGTTTAGGTATACGCTCTAAGAGAATAAAGGTCAGCAAGGGGAAGGTGATATCCACAGTTCTGGTAGTATCTTTTTAGTAGCCTAATATTTCCAAGTGTATGTTTTTAGTGCTTCTTTCTCTTTAAGGAGGCATGCGCTAAGGCGAGTGTGACGCGTGCGTGACTGAAGACCGGGAACAGGCAGTGTGCGCACGTTCACTTTCAGCCTGACTACAAACTTGTCACTCGTCACAGGTAAGTCAATTATCAGCCTCCAAACAGTGGAAGCTGAACAAACGAGTACCAACGTACAGATATGGGAGCGACGTGTACGCAGTTAATTCAGTAAATTGTCTTGTAGTTCATTCATTCACCAATGTCGTGCTAATGCTAACGAGCTAGCTAGCGCAGGCTCTACCTCACTGCTAACCTCTGCTACGTGTTATCAGCGTGTATTTACCAGGCTGCATAGTTACTGGGTTAATAGTTGACTGTGTCAACTTGTATTTGCTGTCAAAAAAGATATTAAAACGTAGCTTTTCGAAAGCTAACGTTGCATTGTAAATCAGTGATCAGAGAGAGACAGATGGACATAGACATGCGCACCGCTGAGGTTAGATCACGTTGCTTATTTTAAACTATGTCTGTGTTAAATGTTCAAGGTCTGACAGCACTTTCCCAGACATATCCTTGCGAAAAGCTGATGTCTGTCAAACTATCTGAGTGCAACTGTGTGAGCTGAGTGTGACGGTTTTATATAAATCAAAGGACTTCTTATTCTTTGGGGTGTTAATTTCATGCCAACAGTGGAGCTAGCACAGCTGTGTGCGGGGTGAAAACGTGATATTGGGCCAGTCACTGACACGTCTCTGACAGCTGCCCCTACTTAATGTTACCACCAAACTAAAGACTGATTGTATCTGTCCGTCCATTTGGTTTACTTGCTAGCCAGGAAGTTCACATGTTAATTATGTTAATATTGACTCACATGGATATAAACCTCTCATAATGTGAGTGGTTTTAGATGTGATCACAGAAGACATGTCCTCCCTGTCGTTATGAAACCACTCGTGAATCTGTTGCTTTTTACACCATTATTTTTCTTCATTAATTTAAGTACAAAACCCTAAATGCAAATGTTAATGACTGAAATGTAGTAGATAAGATTGTAGTAGGGAATTTGCTATAGCCTTTTTTTTGTTATGTGTGTGGCTTCTTCAACAAAATGTACTCAGCATTTCATCAACATAGCTACACATAATTAATGTTGTAAATAATGATGGTTTCATTCAAATGTGAAGTCAAAAAGTTAAAATTTAAAAGCACAACCTCAGTGACCTGAGACTGGCACACCCTGATAAAGTGCAGTAACACATCAGATGTTTATGTAGTCTTGTCATTATGAGTCCAGTGATTTTTCTCCAAATATAAACTTTCCCTTATGTAGGAAGTAAGGTGAAACATAGCTCGTTGAACACATCAGATTTCCATTATTCATCCTATTCATTTTGCATCTTTGTCCACTAACACTGCATGTGTTAATTGTCAGACATTTAATGGCAATTACTGCTAATTTGAACAAGCTGTGCAGCTGCACTCATGAATGTGATTTTAATTGCTCATAATAAACACCTTTCACATGTAATGTTTGTACAGCTCACCCAACACAGGTTATTAAAATCTTACACCAGTCTCTTCTTATATCTTTCCTAAAGTTATCAAGTGTTGCTGTCATGCCCACTAAAAAGGCCACTAAGAGAAAGTCCGAGGCTACTGTGGAGGATGATAAGGACTCCAAGAAAGTGAAAAGTAAGTGACTGGGCCTTTTCATAAAAGGGTTTTTAATGGCAACCACAGATGATCTAAACTGACAACAAAACAGTGTAATGATTTTTTATGTCTGTAACTTGTTTGAAATGTCCAAAAGAAATTCAAATTAAACATATACTAGATGTATTTCTAAATTAAAGAGTCAAATTGATGTCAAGAGGATAATACACATACACTTAATAGAACAAAAGTATATTGATGTAATTGTCTTGCCACACTACCATAGTTTCATACCAGTTTACATACCATTGTCAAGTTTAGCTTTGTGAGGCTAAGAATGGCAAAGATCAAATAATGTTATTTGGCACCTATTTATTTGTTTGTGTTTGTGTGTGTGTGTGTGTGTGTGTGTGTGTGTGTCTGTGTCTGTGTCTGTGTCTGTGTGTGTGTGTGTGTGTGTGTGCACCAGTTTCCCACCGGAGTCATGGCAAGGAAGCGGGTCAGGTTCTTGTTCTGGGCCAGGGTGATGTTGGACAGTTGGGTTTAGGTGAGGACATCATTGAGAGGAAGAAGCCTGCACTTGTGTCTCTGCCAGAGAAAATTGTCCAAGTGGTAGCTGGTGGTATGCACACTGTGTGTCTCAGTGACACTGGCCATGTAAGTGAACAGCTGTCTTGTTAAAAATAAAATAGCTGATTCCTTGCTAGCATTTTAACTATGACTAAGAAATGATGTTTTTTTTTTTTTTATTATTTTAGGTCTACACATTTGGCTGTAATGATGAGGGGGCTCTTGGTCGGGACACAACAGAGGAGGGGTCTGAGATGGTTCCAGGGAAGGTGACACTGGAGGAGAAGGTGGTCCAGGTGTCGGGAGGGGACAGCCACACAGCTGCACTCACAGAGGACGGAGCAGTGTACATGTGGGGCTCCTTCAGAGTGAGTACACTACTGCTTGGAAGTGTGTGTCTGTCTGTGAGTTAGATTCTAGAAAAAACTCAACGATTTTTGTCATTTTTACAAATCTACAAAGATTATAAACTCTTTTTAACCTTTCATTTGACTATCACAAAAACAGTATTAGTTTGGAGCAGTACATGTTAAAGACATTTGCTTTCAGGATGACCACAATTCATTTATCAGTTATTTGACAGTCCTGAATGATTCACAATCCACTGTTTGGCACCTAATCTGTAGTGACACTCCACCTGTAAGTAATCATTTAAATTATCCTTTATTAAAATGAAGGGCGCAATAATCAAAGCACCATTATATAACACATAATACAAACAGAATATTGTCCCCTTGTTTTTTGAGGAAGACAAATTATGTTGACCTGATTCATAAATTTCCTCACAGTATTATAAACCTAATGGATAACTCCCTGTAATCTTCAGTTCACTGATGAGAAACATTTTCTTGTAGCACTTGTGTGATATAAATGGATGTTCGTAGCTGCCAAAAGACTCCTGCTTTTCACCACAGCTCCATTTCTACATATGGATTCTTCTCATTCTTCTTAATTAATTTATCCTGCCTTGATTGTATTGATGATATAATTTCCTGTCATTTTGAACCAACATAAAAATTAAGTCAAAAGCTATTCAGAATTCTTCACGGCTGTATTTCGAGCAAATAATACAGAATACCCTGCTCCAGTTCATCACTGCAGAATTTGAGTTAGAGCGTATTAATATGTTGTCCTTCTTTGCTCCATACTGTGTTCATAATATTTAAAAAAAACCTTTATGTTGTAACAGCTGGTCCAATTTGTCTCTTATTATTGTTATTATTATTATTATTATTAGCAATAACACAATCGATGTTCATTATGTACAAAACTATATGCTCTGATTTCACTTGTGTTTTACTGCCAACTCAAGCTTGGCCTTGAGCCTCCCCATATTGAATTTCATATTTTGTGCATCTCTTTCATAGTGCAGCCTAACAGAGTACTTACTTTTGATTTCCAACACCAACCCTCCCACCAAAACTTGCTGCGCAGAAACAGAGGATTTTCTAACAGAATAGAAAATGGAATATTTCTGCTCCCTTAATTTCCCGCACTAAAAGCTTATCTCTACGTTTCCCACACTCCACCTTTTCACTTCATCAATACTTCATTGTCATAAGTCATATAATGTGTCCACCCTCCCCTTTCCACTATAGAGCTCAGTCAACTGCAAATGATCAAGCATAGTACATTGACCATTATACAGTACAGTCAATAAGCGGTTCCTATTCCTGATGTGAGGCCTGCAGAATAATTTCCTGTAATAATCTTCCTCCTAGCAATCTTCCCATTATTCTTGCACACCAGTAGCATCTCTCTAAAATAGCAGCAATAATAAAATCTCTAAAATGCCACCCTCCAAAAAAATCCTTATCTGTAGTTTGGATTAATAATAATCCTTGTATACTTTTTTTTCCTATCACCTGCTCTCATATCTCTGATATAGCTGCTTCTTGGGGCCAAATGACCAAATCTCACAGTTGAAACATTTAATAAGCTTGGGGACAAAAAGTTCTTCACACCTGTTGAAATATAAATTCAGCCATAGTTTGATCTTTCATAATGACAGTTTTCATTCTTTTCATCTCTGAGAACATATCACTCCTAAATGACTCCCCAGTGTTTCATTATTAATATCCTAATAGCACACCAGCAATTACACTTTTTTTATTCCCTTTGCCTACCTTCTGCATTCCCACATGATTTTTAACAATGCTGGAACCAAGTGAAACATTCAATATGAACTCCATTTTGAAAGCTTTTGACAAATGTTTTCATTTCCCCAGATCTGATTGTGTTTCCAATCTGCCTCTGTAATTATAGCATAATAATTTCAACATATCCCTCATTTAGCTTATCTCCATCCTGAAGAAATCTGGCAAATCAAATTGTTCATTGCGTTCATTCCCATCACTGTCTTCA
The DNA here is from genome assembly GCA_024605115.1 of Rastrelliger brachysoma. Taxonomy (NCBI): domain Eukaryota; kingdom Metazoa; phylum Chordata; class Actinopteri; order Scombriformes; family Scombridae; genus Rastrelliger; species Rastrelliger brachysoma. The sequence goes on along the minus strand of JANJYP010231406.1, from coordinate 7,608 downwards.
AGTCTGTGGGCTGCAGACACGTTTCTTTTCTTACTTACACGCTTTCATTTTTCTTCTCACCCAGGCTTTCAGTCTGAGCCAAATGAAATGCATAAATGTCTGTATGAAGCAAGTATATATGCATAACCAAAAATATTTTGAGCTGCATTCAATGGACATCAAAATATGCATAAATGAGATATTTCATAACAAGATATTGATACTTTGTATCTGAATAATGGAAATATGTGCAGATACTGTACTGCTTGACCTCATTCTGGTGTTGTTAGTGAATGCCAATCAAAAAAGAATAAGAATAGGAAAATAAAATATGAGGAGGTGAACACCAGGAAAGAAGTACTGTACATTAAAATACAGTCAAACAAAAGTCAATCACAGTTTTTTCCCACTATTAATTTAAAGTATAATATCATGCTGGCCCTTTGTTTACAGGACAACAATGGTGTAATAGGTCTACTAGAGCCCATGAAAACATCTGCTGTTCCACTCAAAGTTCCCATGACAGAGTCCGTTGTGAAAATTGCATCAGGTGAGAGAAGTATACTTCATTACTTAATGTTTTTTTATTTGTATTCTGTGTAATCATTTCTAACAATGTTTGCTTAATTTTCATGAATCTTTTAACAGGTAACGACCATCTCATACTAGTGACACTGGAGGGAAACCTTTACTCGTTGGGTTGTGCTGAGCAGGGGCAACTGGGGAGAGTGCCTGAGCATTTTTCAAACAGAGGTGGCAGGAAAGGTCTCGGTATGTAACTATAGCCCAAAACTCTCTGATGTGACAATACATTAACAGTAGTTGATTTTTTTTTTTTTTTTTGTATTGTATATTACTATTGCACTATGGCTGACTGTGTGTCCTGTGATTTTAGGTCGGTTGCTGGTACCTCAGATTGTAAAAGTCAAAGGGAAGGTTCATTTCTTAGATGCCTTCTGCGGGGCGTACTGCACCTTTGCTTTGTCAAAAGAGGGATACGTGTATGGATTTGGCCTCTCAAACTATCATCAGCTGGGTTAGTATGTTCCAGTCTGCTCTACGTTAGTTGCATCAGACATTATAAGGTAATTTTATGTGTTCTAACTATTCTTTTTCCATCTGTGCAGGCACTAAAGGCACCAATATGTGTTTTGTCCCAATAAAACTGACTTGCTTCAAGAACTCTACCACTTCCTGGGTTGACTTCTCTGGAGGACAGCATCACACTCTGTGCCTTGATGCAGAAGGTAAACTACCACTGAGAGAATGTAGGACTACCCAAGTAATGGCTGAAAACAGTCAAGTAACACAAAGGAATAATAAATAATGTTTAAAATGTATAGGGAAAACTGTTGCACTAAGGAGTTTTATCTTAAGTAGTGACTTGTCAAAGGTTCAGAGTCCCTTTTTTTTTTAATCTTATCTTTTTAGGGCAGGTTTACAGCTTGGGCAGAGCAGAATATGGTCGTCTTGGTTTGGGACAAGGTGCTGAAGAGAAGAGTGAGCCCACACCCGTGATGGGAATGGAGCCAGCCAGTGGAGTAACATGTGGGGCGTCTGTCAGCTATGCTGTTACCAGAGAAGGTGAGAAACAGTGACTAATATTGCTGTTTTTTTAATGTGATTAACAAGTTATCATTGCTAAATTAAACAATTGGTCTTTTGACAGTGTATTCTAATTGGCCACTTCTATACTTAAGGGGGGAAAAGGTTTGCATTATAGCTTTTTAAATAATGCAAGTTTTGTCGAGATTTAGCGCCATCAGTGTTAATATGCTCCCAGCCAACACGTTTCGAGAGGACTGTCATTACTTACTGACATACAATCTTTTTTTAAGCATCATTGGATGTACAGTAAAAAATCTCTTGTTAGGTAACTACTTGTACTGTTCACTGGGTAAAAAAATGATGCACTTACTGTTTCCTGTGCTTACTCCAGGATCTGTGTATGCCTGGGGAATGGGTACCAATCTGCAGCTTGGCACAGGAGAGGAGGATGATGAGTGGAGCCCTGTGAAGATGACTGGCAAGCAGCTGGAGAACCGTGCAGTATTGATGGCTTCCAGTGGAGGGCAGCACACAGCCCTTTTGGTCAAAGACAAACAGGAGAGCTGATGCATCTCTGGCAGAGAATGATGGGGGGAATCTGTTTCAAGGTGGGGCCTTGTTCACAAAACGGGGAGGGGTTGAATCTACATGTGACTTCCTGTGCTGAGCCGAGGGAGTTCAAGAAGTGCAGGGCAGAGGGGAAAATGAGCTTTTAGCCCCTTTTATGAGAACTCTATTCTTGCTGATGTGGGAAAAAGTGATGTTTTCAGTAGATCATGACAAATGAGAGACTATTTTTTTAAATCTAGTTTTTTGATGTTCTCTTTCAATTCTTTTCAATAAAAGTCATTAGTATGACTGTAAGACGGTGTATATGATGTTTGTGAATGTGACTGTTGGCATGTAAAGGAAACGAGTAAAGGCCTTTTAATGATATCCCCAAACCAGACTTTTTTTTTTTTTTTCCTTTCAAGCAATAATTCCATCAACCTTGGTTCAGAAAGGACATTTACACCTGACAAGTTTAATATGTGAGACTACTGTTCATTTTACCGAGGGCAAACTTATGACTATTGGACATTTAGCTAACGTGTCGTACTGTATTCTGCATTTTGTTGCTTTTTTCTGTCTGAGAATAAAAATAAGATTTTAACTTTTTATGCCTTTTCTTATGTAGCAACTGTATTGCATTTATTTGTGTAGGTTTTTTTTGTTTTAAGGAAAGCAGCTTTAGCTGGCAGCATACAGTCTTCACAGTATGAGGATTTGCTGACGTTCTTTTCCATAGTATCATAAACCATGTATCTGTGGTTCTTGAACTGAGGGGCGGACACAAGAAATCTCACTTTGTCCCCTTTGGCTCAGGAAAATTCTGTTTAACATCTAAGACTATTTCCATTTTTTTCCAATTTAGAAACAAAACTTGTTGATGCAACAACATATATGGTAGCTTTTGAAATGGAAATTACTCCCAGCAACAGCATTTCAGTCACTCTGGAAGACTGCTTTACAGATGTTCAGCTCAACAGAAACCTCATTTCATGTCAGTAAATAAAAGGTTACATCGTTTAGTTAATACTTATTTTTGATGTATCCATTATTGAAAGTATTGGCACATTGGCTGTTAATAAATTTAAATGTATTTCAGAAATGCCGGGGGGATAACTGAAGGTTCAGTGTACTGCTTGTAGCACTGATGAGTTTATTGGTGCAGTATCAGTTACTGCAGGAAAGGGGTGAAGCAGCATTGTTGCATTTCAGTCCTTATCGGTTTCTTTCATCTTTGCAACTGAATGAATAGAACTTCTTTTGCCATTAGTACTGGGTATTCTTCCAGACATGGTGTTAACTTCAGCCATTGAAAAAGACATGTTTTCTAGCATGGACAGGAGTGCCCAATGGTTGCACCCTGTATGTCTCATATGGATGCAAACATCACATTCCATATGCACACAGGCATGAATATAGATCAGGAACACTTACGGATGCAAATGGTGGTACAAGTGCATACATCAAAGCTGCATGCTTTTGTGTTTAATCTCGAGTAAAACATGCTCGGTCCTTGTCTCATCTTGCTTTCATCTGACCAAAAGGACCCAATGATGAAGTGTAAGGGCTGAGTCCTGTGAAAAGCCCTCATGGCAAAGAGCTTCCCAAAAAGCTTTGAAATGCTAAAGTATCTTTCATAAGCAGTTAATTGCTTAGTGAACCTCCTCGCTTTTTTTGTTTTGCATAGCTGTTGTGAGAGAAACAAGAAATGTCAGGGACAAATGTGGAAGTACTGATCACTGCTGTTCAGTTACAGTGGCTGTCACTTGACACTTTCCAATATTTTTAATTTTCTGCTGGTAATGTTTTTTCTACATGAAAATAGGGGCAATTAGTGTAATGTGGGACACTTACGCTTCAATACATTTGTCCCTTTTTCTACAACATTACAGTGAACAAGATTGGTGTTGAATTCATGTAAGGGTGTCATGTGATAGAAATGATCTGACTTTGTGGTTATGATGTCATCAATGGGGGTGTGACAATAGTCAAACAGGAAGTACCCCAAGTGAAATCCAGAAAAAGCTCAGTGGCATAGGATTGTGTTAAGGAAATGGCTGTTTCTAAAGTGCGAAAGTCAAAAACTGTTATTTGTTTTAGGAAATATGCAAAGTTACATTTTTCAGTGTATATCTATGAAACATTTGGGTTGAGATGTTGAGGATTTAAAACAAAGTTCATTCAGTGCGTTGAACAAATATATATATATTAATTATCCATCTGTAAACTTAATTGATCATTAAATATAATTATTATAATTATACTACAGTGGCAAAACGGAATATTTTTGACCTATATTGCTGCTTGTTCGATTAAATCTTTTATGAAATTATCTAATTATATATTTTTAAATACAATGTTATGTTTATGACTTCATTATCTTTTAATAATTGTTGCCATATATTTTATTAACAGTTACATAAGGTGGGAAGGCATCAGACCTGCCACGCTGCACAACACAACACATTATTTCATAGCAGTTATCTTCACCATTTTCTCTGAAAGAAAACCACACATTGTGTTTTGGCAATGACTCAACTGCACACTGTAGCCTGTGATTTTTGGATGCTTTCTCTGATGGGTAGTATTTTTCCGATGTAACATTTTCTCTACTGAAATGTTCCTTTTGTTCAGTAATGAGTGGTTACACTGTTAGACACCAAGCTGAGTAAAACACTCAGTCATGTTAATATGCAGGGTAGTGACTTGGGAATGATGACACTGATTAAAAGGCCTTTAGTCATTCACCCACATCCCCAGCTGTGCCAGAGTTTTTAATTTTGTCTGAACTGTTGTGGACAATTTTATAAAACTTATAAAATTCCCTAAACCTGTTCAACTGTTACCGTTGTATTGCTCCTACATTTTCAATGAAAATAAGCAAAAGGCTTTTGACACAATTCAACAGACACTTTACAAATGTACAGGTAAATGGAAATGATTTAAACTCATCTGATAAGATAGCAGTCAGCTTTTCACATGCAGGAGTATTCAAAGTGTGATGATGCTCTAAAAACCAAAAACCTCATAACGTTTCCTTCACAAAGAGAGACATTCATACAGGAATTCAGCAATGACATCCTGTGATTAATTCCTTTCAGTCATAGAAAATATAACAGGGTTTTCATGATGTATGTGGATTTCAAACTTCCTCTAATCACAGAGGAGACCAACGAGTCTCAGGCACCTGCACCACCACATACTCACTCTAGATTAATCACAGCAATTGGCTGCTTCTCTCTCTCTCTCTCTCTCTCTCTCTCTCTCTCTCTCTCTCTCTCTCTCTCTCTCTCTCTCTCTCTCTCTCTCAGCAGTACATAAGGCTTTTTATATGTTGTGTGTGCTTTACATTGCGCATCTGTAACAGGTGGCGTGCATTCATGCTCAGCAGCATCATGGCATTACAATATCAACCTTACAAATGAACACATTTTGCACCATTTAGTACTGACTAGATTGAGATGTGGAAGCCCTCCAGTCACCCTGCTGCTTTTTTAAATTAACTTGTCATTTCAAATTATTTTGAGTGCCTTTCCTCAAGTATGCATTAATCAAGACATCCAAAGTTTGTGATGACTGAAATGCTTTGAAGTGGCTTTGCTGAGTCTCGTTTTCATCAAGTGGTTCACTGTAGTGGGCACCTGTTGAATATGGTGCAACAGGCAGCTGTTGTCCAAGCCACTCTTGTTTCTCTATGTCAATTTGGGATAAAATACTTGTAAATGAATATTCATGCTGGAAGTCAAAGATGTAATGAGGAAATTATGGAGAGAAAGCAAATGTAGCCTCAAACACATCAACACGTCAGTTTTCTAAAACACATAAATGCATTTAATTTTTCACTTTCTATCAGTGGTTTGTGGGTTTGTCTGTGTGTGCCAGTTATTCCTCACATTGTGGGGACAACAGTCACAATTACCTCCTGGGACTCACCTCCTTTGTGAGGATAAAAGCAAGTCCCCATAATGTAAATCATAAAATTTGGAGGTAAATTTTGATTGAGGCTGTTCACAGTGAATGGAAGTCAATGCAATGTCCTAACAAGTATATCTGTGCAAATCAGTTAACTGGGTACAGCTTGTTCAGTCAGTGACAAATGCTGTGTCCCTGATTGGAAAAAAAATGACTTTTGGATCAGTGATCCAGATTCAAGTAAGAGTTAGGTTTAGGAAAGTAGTAGTTATGCTTCAGCTTAGGTTATATTTCCAGGAAATTAATTTAAGTATACATTTCAAACCACCAGTGATTCGAACACGAATGCACCTTGAAGCATTCTTGTGTGATTTTATGAGACTAAGCTCATCACATCACATCTTTACAAACTATATTGTCAAGATGTATTAAGATGTATTAATATTGGCAAGATATGTTCATGAAGAAAGCACATTGTTTGGGTCAATTCTGTCACTTGGTCTTTGTCTTACTGTGTGTATTCTGTAATAGAAAGCTTAACTGTTTTTACAAAAAGCATAAAGTGTTGTTGTTCAGTTGAAGCACCAATCTAACAACAACAAGGTACTAAACCGTTGCCATGGTAGAGTAGATGATCGTCGTCAGCCGCCTGAAAAATCTAATGAGAGAATGGATAACTCGAANGTGTGTGTGTGTGTGTGTGTGTCTGTGTGTCTGTGTCTGTGTGTGTGTCTGTGTGTCTGTGTCTGTGTGTATCTGTGTGCGCATGCGAAACAAAATAAGGTGTAATTAGAAAATGAATGTGTCTTGCTGTTAAGCGGCTGGTGCTCCATTGCTTGTGGATAATACTTTTTACCATTACTGAAGATTGCTTTGATAGATTGGACTCCTCATCCAGNATAAGGTGTAATTAGAAAATGAATGTGTCTTGCTGTTAAGCGACTGGTGCTCCATTGCTTGTGGATAATACTTTTTACCATTACTGAAGATTGCTTTGATAGATTGGACTCCTCATCCAATGAGCTGAGAGCTTCTTTTGAGCCCCTCAGCGGAGAGCCCATATCTGTCTGGAAGCGAAAAGCTGTTATGTTAACAACAAGCCTGAAGTCCCAAGGCAGGTGACTCATCGCTTTTAATGGACCTTCTTGTTACTTGCAAGAGTTTATGTGTCATACTGACTCTGAGATAATTACTTACATGTGTGATGTGATCACCTGTGAAGGTATGATCATATAGAGCACTTTTATGACAGACGGCAGAATTTTAAAACAGAATATCTGCTGTGTAGCTGATACAAAGGGCTGGATCCTGTGAAGGAAGTGGGTTTGCCAGAACAGATTCTAATGGCTCTCAGCTGGCAGATGGCACCCAGTTTGAATCCCTGTCTCAGCTCCCCAGCAGGGAATACCCAAGAATTTTCAGCCTTATGAAACATCCAGTAACCCAGCATAGAGATTTCTACCCTTCTGGCACTATGTGAACACCTCAGGCAAGTAGGAGGTCTGATCTGTCTTACAGCAGGCATCTACAGTATCACACAAAGCAGAAGGCCAAATCCATTACCAGAATCTTTGCATAATCATTATCTCAATAACTGATACAGTTTGAGTGTATTGTAAT
>JANJYP010231375.1:0-14481 GCA_024605115.1 Rastrelliger brachysoma | reverse complement strand
GATCTTGTAAAGATTTCCCCAAGGGTGAGATACATCTCCATGGGTAGATTGTTTTTCAGTGTTTTGTCTGGTAAACATCACTAACAAAACTGATTCCATGAGGGTTAATTACAGCAGCCTCCGGAAGCATAGCAAGCAGCGAGATCTACCGCTTTACAATATCTGGATATTAAAGCCAGCAGACCTGGATGTAATAAAGTGGCGCTGGAGGACAGTGAGAAATTATAGGCCCGAGAAAAGGTACCACTTCATTGCTTTTACTGAGCAATGTAGGCTTAGATCATTACTTTAGGGTCATTACACAAAATGATTCAAATACAATTCAATATTGTCAATTAAAGTGACTGAAGATCTGTGTGTATGCGGAAGTCAGCTTTTAACATTCAAAAACAGTGATTTATTCACCTTTTTTCAGTTTAGGTAACAGCTCAGTTTTTGCTAACAGCGTCAGTAATGAATCTATCTATGGTTTGAGGGAGATGTTGGGCTTTCAGCCACTTGTCGGACAGCTGTGTAAAGCTCTGGTTCGCTAATACCTCTCCACCTTTGCACAGGTTTATGGCCACGGATCAGCAGGCTCAGTAACAAGGCTGACAGAGGCTTCTAACAAGTCAGGAGACAGGCAAACAGATGAACCTGGCAGCTCCTGTCTCTGAAGAGAGTAGTGAGGGAGGGCGGTTTGGGGATAAATGGGAATCATCCAGTCAAGCGTATAGCTGAACATGCTAGCCCATCTCAATGGGCCCCTAATGACTGGGTTGGGGATCAGTGTGACATGACTCTGGTCGGAGGATTTAGAAAGCAGAGCGGGGAAATTTCAGCAGCCCTGTTCAGGAGACGTGGCAGTAGGGCAACAGAGAGAGCAAAGGTACAGTACGCTGAACCAAATCACTGGGTCGACCACTTCCAAATATAAATGTGAGAAGTGAAAAAAATCATTCACACATGAATGGTCACCTGCACCAACCACACATGCAGCAACATGTACAGACACAGAAGCCAAAGAGTGCCTGAATAAACTACAACAGACAAAAAGAAGAAGTAAAGACAGTTCATCTAAATAAATTTGAGGATCTTTCTTTATCACTGACTGGCATAACATTTAACTAAAACAGAGCTGATAAATGTGCAAAACATCCAGTGTCAAGCAGCTGCTTCGTGCCATCTCTAAAAATGAGTTTCTCCCCAAAAAAAATGAGTTTTCCCTGACGGAGGGCCTCTGCCTCAATTTGATTCCAGGCCAGAACATAACATAATTTCAGTATATGTGGACTATTTTCATCACTAAACCATTTCACGCTGTAAACTTGGTGGTTAGCATGAGCAGCAACAGCCACCATCGTGTCACACACAGAAACTCAAAAGAAGGTAGTTTGGATCAGTTCCAGGAGATTTGCGGCATTTGAGTCTCATTGTGATTCCTGTTACCTCTCTGTTCAATAAAGTCTAGAGGTCAAAGAACAATAATGATTATAATACTAAAATACATCGCCAAAATTTAACATAAATGAAATGACAGTGACTTCCGGTTAAACCTCTTTCCACCCTTCCATTTTAAACAACCTTTTCAGCTTCTTTCAGTAAATGCATTTCTACCGCTGCTTTAAAATGAAATCCTTTCAGTATGTGAAATTACTGCTGTTTTTAAACACACAAACAAGCACACAGACGTTTATTATATTGTAGATGTAACACTGAAATACTACACAAACAAAAAAAAAAATCAGGAAGAAAGACGTCATGGTGTGTGTGTGTGTGTGTGTGTGTGTGCGTGCATGCGTGCGTGCGTGCGTGTGTGTGTGTGCGTGCGTGTGAACCCTCAACTTGCAATTGATATGGGAATTATAGTGCAGAATTCTGCTGTTGGTGTTATGGGTGTTGCAACATCTGCACTTTCACAGAAACATGATTCAACCCCCAATCCTCCAACCCACCACACACACATTTTTTACTGAGGTAATCATTGTAAAAAAAAAAAATCCCTGCACATGAAAACCTATTAGTGAATTTAGATTGACTGATTCAGCCAATCACAGCCAATCGAACAGCCCACCAGGTTGAGGTATGGTCAAGTTAGGTGAGTGCATTCAGAAATGATGCTTTTGTCACTCACCGCTGGCTGTGATAACAGGTTAGGGAATAACATATCAGAGGTGTGGAACAGCTAGTTAATACTAGGCAATAAGGACAATTTTGCCCTTTGTTATTTATGACACATGGTTTTGAGCAGAGTGCTGTTTTTGTGATGTGAAAGCTGCTGTGTTCTTGCCAATTTCACCCACTGACATTGGTTTTGAGTGATGGTATGGCTGAGTTGGACAATGTCACTCAGTTTTTTTTATCTTGTTGTTTATCATAGGTGGAATAATGCAAAAGAGAATTAAAGCCTCATTCTTTATATTTTTTGAAAAGCATGTTTTTGTAGTAGACAATGGTTAAAATTACTGGTTAATATTCAAATATGTGGATGCTGCTGAAGAGGGTATATTTGGGGCAAAGGTATGGGTATCTAATGTATATTTTGGCTTCAATACTATTCAAATATGGTAGAGAAATGTGGAAATGCATATCATTTATTTTGATTTGGCATGTTGTGGAGGATGGAACAGGAGCCGAAGGCAGGGGGAGTTGCATTTGGAGTATGTTGCACCCCTACACCGCCCCATCCTTTTTAAAATCCCCCCTGGCAGAAACACTACAAGAAATGAACATGAAAGGCAAAAATCCAATAACAGAGGAGCTCCTGAAGTGACTCTAAATAAATGACAACTGGACTTTACCTTTAAAAATGACGCATTTCAAGTGAAGAAACTAGGATAATTAATGCATTACTGAGCAAATATGTGTTGGGAGTATCTGTCATCACATATGGGCAGCAATAATGCACTCTGTAATCCATAGAGGAATTATGGTACAGACAAATCAAACAATGACAACACACTGTTTTGAAAACAAAGCTCAAATATTACAGACTATGACTTTAAAACGAGGTAGCGACAGACACTGCATGGTTGACATCACCATGATTGAAGAAAAGAGTCTAATCAGTACTTTCAAATACCAACTCATCAAACCGAATAGCAGGAGGACAGATTTATCATTTAGCTAATCAAGAGGACCTGTGGAGAACTCTAACAGTTGAGATGTGTGTTTGGAGATTTCCATATGCTTTCTTCCTTCTACGAGTGGAAAAGTATTCCTGGGAGCCAAGGAAAGGTTGTAAATATCCTCAGTGTAGTTGTGTTGATTAGCCGCCATCCGTTTTTTGTCCAAGTGTTGCATAATTCACAATTTAACAGCCAAGTTTGCAAATTGATAGTGGAAAAAAAATTGAACCAACATTATTGCTGCATGTTAATAAGTAATAATAAAAAGAGGAACGGAGAGGTGACAGTGCCCACAGATGCCAAGGATCTCATCCATTCTGGTTGTCACGACAAGCCGCACTACAGCCTCAATAAAACCTCCGCCGCGCCTCATCATCTATCATGGCTCTGGCCCTGGCAGATTCTTGGCTTGCTGTCTGAGGCCAGCCTCTTGGTCTTATAATGTATTTTGGGCTCTTAGCCCCCCTCTGTTCTGGAGTGTACTACACCACATCTCCTACAGCACTGGAGTACTGGGATACTGTGCGAGTCCTTAAACGATATTGATGGGGGCTGGGACCTCATGAACCCTATGAAGGCCGGGGTCTACTGAAGAGCATTTTTCTGTGGCTCAATGGTTTTCATCCAATCTAGCGTTTATCAAGATCGGACACCGTCTTGTTCCATGCTGTGAACACGCAACCCCTGGTTTGTTCAGGTTGCTGATCAGACAAGAGTTCACGGCAGCTGACAGGGGAGGAGGGGCTTTCACTTTATCTGCTGCCTTGTTTGGATGAGGCAATGATAGCCAATCTGCAGCAGACACATCCAAGCTTTGCTTTAAGGCCTTTTAGGGAGACCGTGTCCATTACCTTACTCCGATACCATCAAGTAGTATCTAAGTAAGTCAAGTGGCTCTGACCTCAGAGGCTATCTGCTCATAATCCTTCATCTCTACACAGCGAAAATGCCTTAAAAAAGTGCCAGAGCTTTGATAGTGTTTAAAGAGCCAAAAAAAACTTAACAGCTAGGTTTCATGTAGCTAGTCAAAAATGTAATACCTGGCCATCTGGGGATAGATTGATGCAGTGGATTATCAAATAATTGAAATCTGGGAAAGGTCACTGGCATGATGGCATGTGACCTTAGATCAATGGAAGCAAGGTGGGTCACATTTCACTAGCGAGGCCCGAAGCTATAGAGGGCTAGGATGAGGATCACACGGAAAGGAGGGCGATGGACGGAGTTAAAAGCAGCTAATTAAACCTAAAGATGAGACATGCAATGACTGAGGGGACGACGGCGAGCCAGCAGTCGTCTGGAAAAGATTTCCAATATTTTCCTTCACTCTTTCTTTGGATTTCTTCCTCTCCTCTCTTCTATCTCTCAGTTCCTATTCCCCTCACTCTGTCGTTTGATCTCTCCATGGCCGAAAGTCAGTAGGCAGTCGGGTTTTATATCTTATATTCACTGTTCCACATGAGGGAGCGTGTCTTTAAAAAAAAAAAAAAAGAAAGAAAAAAGTCTTCTCAAAATAAATGAGGCTCTCTGAAGGCGAACGCAGGCAATGACGGGGGCCGTGCAGACATCGGCCATCGCAACAGGCATCAGTAATTCGATTTGAAAAAAAATCTGAGTGTGTGTGTATGTGTGTGTGCATTTGTGGTGTGAGGCAGCAATGGTGTGTAACCGCGGCCTATCTTTCTCTTACTTCTGTTCCAAATGCCCAATCGGATTAGAACAGGTGTAGGTGTTGACTATCCTCCTCCGCACCAGTATTTGCTTTTGTTGCTTCTCTCTTTTGTCATCTCCATGCTGCTTACAAGTGGTACTAAAAAATAAATGCGCCTGCTTGGCAGACTGTAATACCACAACGATCTGTAATGGATAACACCAGGGGAAAATATTTTCAATTTTCAAAGAGATCAAAATCGTTTTAGCGGTGGATGCCAGTGTTAATTGGCTGAAGAAGCTGCTGCGGCTGTGTGAGTGTTATCAATATTTTCAAGAAACCCTCGGAGCGGTGAGCACTGTGCGGTTGCAAGTGGCCAGTTTCTAAATGAACCGACTGTCCTACTCAACGAGCATATAAAGAAAAAATCAATATCTCTGTTAACTGTCTATTGTTCCAAATAAGAGGCACCGTAAGGGCCTGTAGTCAATATATTGCCACTGTCATCATCTTTTAAATGCAGGCTCTGACTGTGATTGACTGGCACGCCAACATACACCCACTACCTAATTGGAATTTGCTCAGAGGGAGACAAAGAGAGGCGGCTCTCTTTGTCACTGACAGGATGCCGTGAGGCCTGGGGAAATTGACTTCACATCGAGAGGGATTTAATTAGACCACTTTGTACCTTTCATTGCCACTGAATCCTATTTACATTCATTCTTGTGTTACTAAGCTTCCTTACCTTAGTTATACTGGCTCAACTAATCTTCAGGTCTCAGTCGTTTTTCTTTTTTTTTTTTTTTTTTTTTTTTTTAAGAAGAGCATATGATGTGTTCAGAGCAATGCGATAAAGGTTTCAACTATTTAATTGCTAAGTTTTGGAGGAGAGATTTAGTTCAGTTTTAGTTTTAATGCCACAATATCCAACACGTCCATTCCGGTGTCCACCCCCCTAGCCTCTCTATAGTGAAATGAGAACATGCATCAGATGAACAAGAAAGAAAAGCAACTAATTCCTTGTTACATTGTATGCAGCATGTCAATCACACCACTCTAAAATCCCCTTTGAAATAGATCTAAAAAAGAAAAAAAAACTGTATTTAGATGTGCTGGAACAAAAAGACCTTGAAGGCAGGATTTATCAGCTTAGCTAAAGGGAGATGATCCACTGAGCGGAGATAGGAAGGGGTTGCCCCGTCTTATTCTGAGCTTAACTGGAGACCCGCAAAAGCTGCACATGATATTCACATGGAATCCATCTCGAGGCCTGTAGGACATGAACGTATTGATAGTTTAAGAACACCAGTTAAACACGATAAAACCAATATTAAATCTGCTGTTGCCCAACTCCCTCGCTGCTAACGTCTATATCAGGGTTTCTATTTTAGCATTCCCCTCGTTTAAAGCTATAACATGCAGCAGCTTTTTGACTAGAGGCGAAGAGTGTTGTTAGTCCCACCCTGCTGCCACTTACATTTTCTACCACTGCACTTGTCAGCTATCATAATGAGGTATCTTTATAGTCTGCATGTTAGGCAATGAATCCTCAAGTAGCATAAAATACTGCAATTTAAGCTCAATTTTACACATTTTTTGTGTGTCATAGCCTGATATTTTCAGTGCACATCTTCATCATATTTGTCAATTTATTTTTTTATTTTGAAGAAGTGGATGATTTTATTTATATTATTTGCAGAACCCTCCCAGCCAATCATTATGGAGTGACATATCTGCCCTGCAGCAGTTTACTTAACACATTTGACAATTTCATAGAAATAAACAGCTCTAATAGTTCTTACTTCTAAGTCATTTATAATAAACTTATATAAACATTACAGCTCCACTGGTTTTCATTCATTAGCTATGTAGAAAATGGCACCTACATATTTCATCGGCTATTAAAGCTTTGACTGGTCATCTTTCTGCTGCTTCCGGTAAAAGAAAAAAAAAAACAACACTCATCAAGTGCAACAATTTCAGACCTGTTAATTAATTTGAATTAATGAGCAAATTAGAGATGTGGGCAGCGATTCAGGCTACTAGTTATCTGTTGCCAAAATCTTTCTGTAATTGGTAATTGCATCCTGTTCGCCTTCTTCTCCATTATTAGTTTAAATTTGAACATTTAGTTTCAATGATAGTGTCAATGTTTTCAAGAACCAACCCCACAGATTCTACCTTAGAACCTTAACCCTTAGAAATCCAGGTTTTTTGTTAGTTTGTTAAGACAAATGAACCTAATTAACAGCCTACTTAACATGACATGGTGAAGACTCAAGAAAGAGACACAAATCTGATTTCCGAATTCCCAACCATTTGCTATTGCAATCAGGAATTAAAAACACTTTTGCCATCGTTGACCAAGCGATGAAAAAAATGGTTTGATTTAAACTGATGAATGTTTTATCATGTTTCTGCAAGTGTATTTAAGTTTGCTAATTGGATGTTTCTTGGAGTCCTTGGGAGTTGAAGTGGACTTCTCCTCTTAAGTTTATATGCAAACAGACCAAAGAACATGATTTGTTTTAAATGAAGTTTCTCATTAATCTTACATAATATTAAACTAGTAGAGTTATATTACCATTCAAGTCTTGAATATGCTACAACTACAAGTTACTTACCAATGTCAACTTAGAAAACTAATAAATTAATTTTTTTTTTCTTTCATATCTGGATTCATGTCATTTTAAGGCTGCGTTCAACAAGGTTTGGAGAGCATGTTGTGAAAACACAGTCACAAAAAACTAAAGACTGATATTTTATAACATATGACACATGTTTATCATCATTTTAATGAATTTTAATGAGTAAAACATTGCATATTGTAGGTTAGCAATTAAATCAGATTAAGTGTGGTAAATACTCTGGGAAAGGAGACAAGACACAAACTGCCTAATCATTTCTGCCAATAAACTGTTATTTTCCTTGCGTGTCTTCATGTAATCTCAAACATCTTCTAATTTGTGTTGGGTTGGGGTGATGACGTGGAACATGTAAGACAAAGAGATATAATCAGAAGAGCAGCCCACGACAGACTGTAGACTAGAAACCATGTAAGAGTGTTGAGCTGAAAACCCTTTCATTAGCCCTCATAAATGTTATCTGGCACATATCTGAGACAGGCTGGGTGGATCGCCTGCTGCGATTTGGCCCGTTCTTCGCATCCCCATCTTCCTCCACCTCCCGTCGGCTTAATCAGTTGACAGCCTGGCACCAAACCTGATTCCTGAGTCCCGATTTCACACTCCTTCCTCTATTTCTATCTCAACAGACTGTGCAGAACACCACCGCAGAAACTGCAGCCCTGATTAGAAACCAATTAGCTCCCCAGATCCTGGAGGCCCCTGTAGAAGAGGCTGTAGGATGTCATCTTGATTGGGCGCCTGCTCCGGACTGGGTTCCCTGCTCCCCGTACATTATACCTCCTGCTGGTCTGCTCTCATTTTGATGGGGATTCTCAGGGAAAAAGTAAGTAAGAAGGCAAGAGGAGGAGGAGATAGTCCTTTAAATATAATCCCGGTGATGCTCCAAACTGTGTCTTGCCTGCTTGTCTAACTACAGATGTCATATTTTCTACTTCTACATTTACTAAATACAAAAGATGGAGGCTGTAAAAGTGGGGGATTTTAAGTTTAAAGGNCTCCAAACTGTGTCTTGCCTGCTTGTCTAACTACAGATGTCACATTTTCTACTTCTACATTTACTAAATACAAAAGATGGAGGCTGTAAAAGTGGGGGATTTTAAGTTTAAAGACAAATTTGATGGAGTAATATATTAATTTTGCTGCTGGGTGATGAATAATGTACCCACTTTTACAGTAAGTAATATGTAATCAGTGATCAAGTATTGTGCCTTACACTGGTTTATGGTGAAGCTAAATTTCTGCCTAAATTACAAAGTCAGCCTGAACCAAAAGATTGAAATATGCTACTTATACTGTATCTCAGCAATATAAAAGCACAAGACGCCTTGTTGAGTAAACTAAGCAGGTAGCTTACTTTAAGGCTTTGTAATAGATAACCATTATCCATAAAATCTCAGATGCAAAAGCAGCACTTAAATGACAGGAACAAAGTGGGACTAATATGTGTGTAGGAGGGGGGATATAATGTGCAGAATACACATGGAACAGCATGTGTGATTAAAGTGCAGGATCATGTGAATAGAGGCCGAGGACTAGTGATTATCAGAGATCTTTTTTTTTCTTTTCATGTTGGCCTGTGTGAAATGAGAATATGATTGTCACCTCCAGCACCGCTCTCAATAATATGGTGGAGTAATAAGAGCCTTTATTGTATGAGTGTGGATAATGGTTTGCACAAGTCGCAATGAGACACTGAAAGTTTCTTATACTTAAATACACGCTGACAGACACACTTACAGGCCTTTAAGTACTGTGAACACTTGATGAAGGGCCTTGAAGCCGTGCTAGCTTGTTTCATTACCACTTGTCATTCTCTTTGCCAAGCCAACTCTATGCTACCTTTTCCCCCCACTCACAAAACTTTTTCTTCTGATTAATTGCAGCCTTTTAGGCTTCCTCACAATCAGCCTGGACCATTTTGCAGCGTTTTCATTACAAAGTTAAACGTCTGGCTATGGAATACAGTGGCAGTAAATGCCATATCCTTTCAGCACAGCAAGGGCAGGGTAATTGTCTCTGTGGCATAATCGTCCCTCAACAAAAGCCAGTGGAAATGACAGGGTTTTAACATAATAAGGAGTACTGTCATTTTGGTTTCACCCCGTAAAATCCTTGCTACCAGCATCAGTGCTGCAATTTGATTCCCTCTATTCCAGTGAATGTTTATCTCCATCTTAGGCCTCCATTTTGCTCTTTTCTACACTGTTGATGGCCTGTAATTGCTTCCATCTGCTCTTTATACATGAAGTATTACTTGTCCTGGCAGAGATAACACAGTGCAGTGAAGAAAACCAGCAAGACAGCAAAGAATAACTGACTATAGGTGTCAAAACTCGTCACCAATAAAACACTCTGATTTTAGGTTTCCACTCTTTTGTCAAGTCATAATGACCGTCAGAAAGGCAACGGTTCCTAAATCCGTTTTTTTTTATTATCCTGGAGCATTATCTCAGCAAGGAGACAGTTGACAAATTAAATCAATAAATCAAATCGTGCAAGATGGATCGAGTGTCAAAAATGATATCAGTAAATGTGGAGATCGGGGGTGTAGATTGGGAGCGAGCCTCTTCACCGCCTCTACTTTAGGGATTGTGGAGCAACAGGTGTTCTGCATAAACAACAATCAGGAGAGCATAAATGAAATGTGCAGTGGCAGCACAGTAAATTTGATTCTCCAAACTGAGCCGAGGCACTGGGGATCTAAAGAGCAACTTAGCTCCGTTGAGACGCTCTGCAGAGGATACGTATCTCCTCTCTGTTAGATGCCCACAGACAGCTCCAGCCTCATGGAAAAATAAATCCTCTCTCTTGCTGTCACACACAGCTTATTCACATTCACATTCACATCCTCCCCTCTTTCCCCACTATGTTTGCTCATGTAATTCTCCGACAATATTCTCTTGCTTCTCTCTCCGTCAGAGGAACTTGAAGGCACAGAGAGAGAAGTATCCACTATAAGAGAAATCAAGAAGCTGCAATGGCGCGCCAGCTACGGGGGGACCCAGTGAGAGAAGAGGGTGCGCATGAATTATACATGTGTCAGGGGGTGGCAGTGAGGAGGTGGGCTTCAGATTTGTCAGAATAAATGCATAAAGCGCATACTTGCAAAAACCCATAATACTATCTGTCACAATTCAAGGTTACCAAACATGCAAGGAGCAAATTATTCATTCCCATACAAAGCATAGTGATGAGGCTGAATAACTGCTGAGAGCAACACAAGGAATTTGGTTTGGTTACACTGGAGGCCTATGTATGTGTGCGCGTGTGTGTAAGCGTGTAAGAGAGAGAGGCTATGTGTGGGATTGTTAATTAGGAAGCTATTTATGTGGAAAAATGTTCATCTGCTGATCTGCAGAATGTCCCTCTGCACTGTAATATCTGTCCTGTGAAACTCTCAAATATGTATGATGTCGCCCACACCAAAGTACTTTAAAGCCGCATTAATTAACACTCATACATTAGCACTGATTCAAATGACTGAACCCTCATAAAAAAATAAATTAAAAAGTGCAGTTTTTTTTTTCTACTAAAGTTTCCTGTAACAAGTAGGGGGCAGCTGTTTTCAGCACACAAGCTCTGATAACCTCATTGTAAGCAGACTTGGTTAGTGATTACATTGTGAAGAGTCATGTATTCTTTCCAGGAGTTGGTAGAGATTAAAAAAGAGCCAAGCATGTCTGTAACTTTGCCAACATGTGATGGACCACCTGTGTGGAGTTGAAAATGGAGCCAGGGTTAAAACTTCTCCCTCTCTCTCTCTTTCTCTGAATAATCAAATCCAACACTATCACTGTCTACCAGAAGAGACTGTGTGTAAGAAGAATACAGCTTCCTTCCTGTGTGGCACTTCAGAGTAAATAACATGAACACTTTTAATTTCCGATGCGGTCTGATAACATATCGTACAAACTAGTTCTGATTGAGAATAAATCTACACTAAGTGGCCAAGAGATTACAAAATGCAGCTTTAACAATCCCCTTCAGATAAAATATACAAACACTCACAGAAACTATACAAATATGATTCATTTCAGAAGCTGGACATAAGATATCTCCTTTTTCAGTATATGAGCACTTGAGGTTCCAACTTCCATACTGAACCCCACATCTGGCTGCAAATTAGCTGTAATGTCACAAATCATGCTCGTAAGTATGTACATTAAACTCAGATTTAAGGTGATCTCAGAGAAACTTTCCACTTCCAGCAGATGAATGTGAAAAACAGCTTTTTAGTGTCAAACTCTGCACATGCACAATTCTGCAAATATCTGTGTGAAGTAACTATATAAGCAAAACACATTTTTTTTTAGTTGGGGGAGGGGGGGGTGAAAAGTTCAAACTAGCATGCAGTGATTTACTGCACCCATTTTGCAGTTTAGTAGTGTGTTCTTATCCATGCCAGTAGTGGTTAAAAAGAAAATTCCAGTTTTCAAAAACCTAGATTCTGGTAGCCCCACTGAATCAAAGAGTGAAGTTTCAAGTTTATATACTCAAAACCCAGTAATGTAATTGAATAATCATACAGGCAGAAATCCACCTCAGGAGGAAGCAGTCAGTGATTGAAAGCCTCAAATCAGCAAAATGCAATGAAGAAATAAGATATGTTGGACTTGAATTAGAAAACCCCTTTGTTGTATAGCTCTCTGTAATTAAGCTCACATGTAAATGAAAGATCCACCCTCTTGGAGATGTAACACTCTTGAAAGAAAACATGAAGGATCACAAATCACTTAGCACAGTATAGGAAAATGAGAGTAATCTTAAATTCACCTATCTAAAGAACATGGTGAATGTTGAGCTGGTGATAACGCGGTACAAGAGTATCTGGCACTTAATTTTTCATTTTACCGTAGTGAATAATAACACCAAGTGTGGAAGGGCTACTTTAAGAAAGCAATAAACTAAACTGGAATGTTAATCAGTAAATAATTACCTAGTGAAGGATGGTAATCAACAGTCAGATTACTCTCAGTGCTCTAATCTTAACACAGTAATTACTTTTGGATAACTTAGCAACAAAGTCCTCAAAATACAAAATAAAAGTAGCTCTTTATTCCAATCAGTGATTTGGAAGACTTTGCTGACATTATCAACGACCAAACCATGATTGACCATAAAAAAAAGTGTGAATAAATATCAGGCATATATTTTGATCAGATAAATATGTTTAAACTGTGTAATGTTGCTGTTGATTTTACAATATGACCTTTAGTTTCAGAAGATTTCCCTCTCAGATTGTAGAAAATCTAATTACATTGAATCATTTTGTAGACGTGATGTTTCTTCTCCATTTTTTTCTACACAAATCATTGAGTAATTACATTATTTGAGAATCTGCCAGTTGAGCATCAACTTCTTTTTTTCCTCCAGCCGAATGAATGTAGCTGATGACGGCAACCGCTTTGACACAGATTACACCTAATCAGTGGTTTGCCAGAATAAACTGATATGAATTGCTTTGAATGTCCTTCTCAATGTTCTGGGCCTTGTTTTTATAGGAGGCTATAGTGAACCTCTCCTCCTCCTCCACCACCACCTTAGTGAATCTAATCTATAGCTATAACACAGTTTGCTTTTCAGAAGACTTCCTGCAGTTTAACGCATCCTCAAACTGTTCACACCTTCTCTCCACTAATCCTGCATCTGTGAGGAAACACTCAACACAAAGTCACACTGGGAGGAAAAAAAAAACCCTCCTCCAACCCCCCTTCCCTCCAAGTTGTGATTCATTAATGATCATGATTATTACTTCTTGCTGGCCAATTAACACCTCGTACACAAGACTATTCACCATATGTACATTTGTACAACAAACCCACTACCATGTTGCAAATGGTATGGTAGGCCCACTTATTGCCTACTACCGAGAGACGAAAAATATGCAAATAAACCTGGTCAGCTAATTACAGCAATGTTTGCAAAATGTTCAGAGCAGTACGGGTAGATAATCACAAGATAGAGGAGTAGATATGTTAATTTAAATCTGGTGTAAATACTGGCTTGTTACCCCTCCCCCCTTATTTATTTTGACTTTATCCCTACAAGTTCACAAAATGCAAAAACACAACAGGCTTGTCTTGCGTACATCCATTTCACACATCATGCTTCATCAGAAAAAGAAATTCATTCAAATGGATGAACATTATTGCAGAAATGGACACCACAGGCATTTTTCTAGGCTTTGTTTTGCCTGTCAAGTTGTGAAGGAGCAGCCACACACACAAACACATAACGTCATCTTAAACCAAATGGTCCTCATAAGGCAAGTGCGCTCTGTAATGCTGGTCCTCACAAGTATATCTAAACCTGTGCACACACACCAAAGAAGGAGTGCGTGCTCAAGGACACTTTGGCAGATGTTGATGGAGGAACTGATGCTATCTTCAAGTGTTCCCGTTTCTATGTTGCAAATGTTATTCAAACACACATTTGAGAGTTCTTAATTTGATGTAATAACAAAATGCGACCCGTTAATCAAAGTGAATTTATGGTGTTTGATGTTTTACTGAAGAATTAAGTGGTGCCTCTGTACTTTACATGATTAATGAGAAAATATATCACAAAAAAGAAAAGTTAAAACAACATGCGATCAGATATTCAAGTTAAAAGCCAATCATGAACACACAGCACAATGATTAATAACACCAGTTTACATCAGATGACATACATGACGTCTGCCACCTTGTCATCACATCTCATTCAAATTCAGATCTTAAAATCTAATAGTGTTTATACTTTAACTCAAAAATCTCTCAGGTGCACTCAATGCCAAATATCTACCGACCGCACTTAAAGACTCATTTGCTCCTCCTACTTAGACCCCCACCACAACACCCCTGATGATTCAAAGTGACCACCTTCCTTCTCTAACCTTCAGGCTAAAGCTTCCTCCATTCCTTTGATCCCCCCTCTCCTCCTCCTCCTCCTCCTCTTCCTCCTCCTCCTCCTCCTCCTCTTTGCGTCTGACTCCCTGTGTGGCTGATGGACGGGATCATGAGGCCCAGGGTGAGATACTCTCTGTCGTTTTGACACTTCTCTTTGACAAGGTGAGAATATCTGCAGAGAAAATACT